>LOEQ01003268.1:251384-279914 GCA_001685075.1 Bramus lutescens | reverse complement strand
TTCTTCTTCTCCTTCTCCTTCTCCTTCTCCTTCTCCTTCTCCTTCTTCCTCTTCTTCTTTATTTGTCCAGTGGTCTTCAGATTCTTTAGTCGGATGCTGTGTGAATTCTCCAGGAAAGACAAAAACAAAGACCTGTCACAACCCTAAATTTAGGGAGTTCTTTTTTTGGAAAGGTATATCTTTGTCAAGACAAGCTGATTTTTGGCAACAAAATAAAAACTGTTATATTTTAAAAATAAAAAGTTTTTTATACCTGATCAAACAAAAGGCATTTGTTATATAAACTGACTTATAAGTTAGTTTGGATTGAATGATCAGGTGTTTAATGAACTATCACCTCTCCTAATCAAAATGTCCCTCCTGTTTGAGTCTAATCTTTATCTATGTTTATGTTATGTAAAGCTTTTGTTTCTTGTAGTAACAAAATGACAACCTGTCCCCAATACAACACATTTCTTTCCTTCTATTCTGAAGCAAAGATATTCCTAAAATATATTAACTGGCTTAATTCAGTAGCACCTTCCACAATGCTATGTCTCTCAGCATCCACCATTCTCTCTTCATTAACATTTTAAAATTTCAAAATTAACAGAACATTATATAAGGTACAAACTCCCTATGTTATAATATTTTCCACTCTTATTTTACTTCTTTTTTTTACTTTACTTTTACTTTAAAGACTATTATTTTAACCTATGTTCTCTTTGACTGTCTATACCCACTTTTTTCTATATTTAACACCTAAGCACCTTCTAAGCATATTGCACTGTTTTAGAGGGTTTTTTTTTTCTGTGCCAAAATATGGCTTTCTGTGCATCTGTAGCATTCTCTGACCATGTGAGACAAGCCATAGAGGGCCAGTCCGTCCACCATGTGGTTCTGATGACTAGCTCAAGCCTACAGGCAGCATCAGGGAATAGCACTGGCCTGTCTGAGAGACTTCCAGACTAGAAAGTTCCTTGTTCATATTTTCTTAGCTTTCTCATGCCCTATGTTGTATACCAAATACAATCTCTTTGGAATTGCCATCCTGCATATAAGGACACAGAAATGACAGAAACTTATAAAAGTTTGGCCTTAAGCTTGGGCTTAACTCAACTAGCTCTTATCACTTAAATTAACCCATTCATAATAATTTGCATCCTGTTATGCATCATTTCCTCTCTTCCATCTTGCACCTCCTGTTCCCTCTCTGTATTTGGCTGGTGACTCTGTCTTTCTTTTTACCAGAGTTCTCTGCCTGGAAGTCCTGCCTATATGTCCTTCCCAAGTATTGGTTATTCAGTTTTTTTATTACACCAATCACAATTGTACTTCCTCACGTAGTGTACAAATATCCCACAGCACAGAAGCCTTCTATGTCTCCAGCTCTCAACTGTGAGTTTGCAGCGACTGATACCATTGCAAATGAATTTTCTTTGTCCTGTACAATCAGAAGCATCATGGATCATGGGCTTCCACATAGCTTCTGACAGCAGTTCAGGTCGTAGAAATCCACATGGTTTCCTGCATCAGCATAAACCACTACAGATAGCATCGTGGCCCTTGGAAGCAGCACAAATCATGGGCAACAACATGGCCTCTGATGGTAGAAGGGGCCTCTGATGGTAGACGGGCCATCAGACATCCACATAGTTCCTGGTGTCAGCAAAGATCACAGACATCCTCATGGCCTTCAGTGATAACGCTGAAGATCGGTATCAACAAGGCCTCCAGCAGGAGCAGAGACCATGGCTGTCTACATAGCCTCTAGTGGCAGGATGAACCACAAACTTCAGCATGGTCTCCAGCAGCAGCACAGATCGAGGACATTAACGTGGCCTCTGGCCTGGAGATCATACAAGTTTGCCCCTGGAACACCATGTTGCCTAGCCTCTCTATTTCCCTATCTCTGAGCAATGACGGGATGTCTGAGCAGGTCTCCTTGAAAGACCCCTATGATCTGGGATGCCCCTGGAGGCCAAGTTGGTATCTATGGTCCATGCTGCTTCCCCAGGCTGTGTTGATAGCCGAAGTCCTTGTGGAAGTCTGTGTTCTGTATTACTGGTGGAGACCATGTCAATGTCTATTACCCATGATACTGCCTAAGGCCATGGTGATGTCTATGGTCTATTCTTCCCCAGGAGGCCATGTTGAGGTCTATGGTCCATGTTACCACTGAAGGCCATGTGAATGTCATTGATCTGTGTTGCCATCTGAAGCCATGTTGATAGAGGTAGATAATCAGGCAGTGGTGAACCATGGACTAGCTGTATGGTTTTGTTGGCTTTTTAAAGCTTATATTTTGTTTTTAAATTTTGTTTGTTTGTTTGGAAAAGACACAGAGAGAGAAATGCCCTGTACTTTTAATTAGGACATATAGACTTGAAATTGTCCATGGAGCCACAAAACAAACAAGTGGCATTTTAATAATTCCAAGGTTTTTCTTTCCAGTAAAATTTTATAACTATTAATTGTTTTGCTACACTTTTCTCTTCCTACATAATTAATGTTATATGAAAAATATTACTTATAAATTCATTGGTAAAATCACATGAATCAACGAACAAAACTATAGTTAAATTTTTTAAACCACTTCTTATACTAAAATATAGAAAATAAAATTGGGATTAATGACAAGAACCATTTCACATTAAAATGTACAAGCTAATTTTCTTTAAATCTCTAGTAAATTCAAATTTGTGGGTTTTAATTGTTTTAGGAAAGAAAAATTTTAAACACAATGAAAATAATGGCTTTTCACTCTAGATTTTTTAATTTTTTTCATCAAAATACAACATGTAGTCCTATAAACTTTTAGTAAGTTGTAATATTATGCATAATTAATTATTGAAACTGTTCTAATATATCTTTATATCAGTTATCTTATGTTTCTTAATTTAAAATTTTTGATCTTATCTGTTCATCTACATTTATGTAATATATTATACCAATAATTCTAAAGTAGTGTTTCACAATTTGCAGTTTTTATCTTAATTCTATTTTCATTTTTTTATTCCTCACATTTTTAAAGTATTACTAATTTCTCACTGTTTTATGTTACAAATTTTTGAATGATTTATATTTTTCTTTATTTCTTGCTACCTGACTAAATTCATACAATTCATAGAGGTACTTCCATAGTTTTCTTGGAAATTGTTGCTGACATTTTAAAAGTGAGATCCCTGTGCATTTTACACCAGGAAAACATATTGCATTTTCTTTCCAAATGTTTTTTCTTAATTGGACTTATTTTCTTTTGCATGGGTGTATGCGTGAGTATTTTGGTTTGCATCATGGCACATACAGGGAGACCAGAGAATAACTCCCAGGAATACATTTTGTGGGACCTGGGCTTGGAGTTCATGTCCTCAGCTGTGGCAGCAAGAGAATTTATTACTCATTCAGCCATCTCATATGTCCTGTCTCTTGCTACCCACCCCTACCTACAGGAGCTCATGTAGTCCATGCTGACCTCAGACTTCTGCTTCTACCTCCCAGGTACATATTCTCTGGAAGCCATTTCAGTAATCCCTCTGGTGCCACCCTGACCGAGAATGAGAAAATAGATGACGGACTAAGTACCTGCCTTTCACGCTGTGTCTGGGTCAGTTGTAGTTTGCCTGGAAGTGGCCTCCATAATCTCACAAGGACTGGCACTATTAGGAGGTGTGGCTTTTTTGGAGTGGGTATGGCTTTGTTGAAGGATGTGTGTCACTGTGGGGGTGAGCTTTGAGGTTTCCTATGCCCAGTGTGTTACTTGACTTCCTTTTGTCTGTAAGATAAAAGATTCTCAGATAATATTACAGCACTTTGGTCTTCACATTGCCATGTTCTCTGTCATGGTGATAATGGACTGAAGCTCTAAAACTGTATGCCAGTCAATTAAGTGCTTTCCTTATAAAAGTTGCCATGATCATGGTGTCTCTTCACAGCAATAAAAACTCTAGCTAAGGCAGGGTCTATAAGCTCCATTGCAATAGGATCCTCTTCCAATCCTAGTTTCCTGCAGTCTTTCTTCAAAACTCCACAAAATAATATTGCATTTTAATTTTTTAATAAATAAGAATGCTGCTAATATTTTGCATATGCTAATATGGTAAAATACCTTAATTGATTTCAAACTATAAAAATTATATCTCATAAAGTTAGTAAGGTTTGGTTGGCCAAAGCGTTATTACTGTGTTTTTTAAGTGTGAATTTCTGTATACTTATTTTATTAATTCATTTTCCAAAGAATTTCGTATATTAATGTTACATTTTATAAAATAAACTGCATATGATAAATGCAAGTAACAAAACAGATAAATATATTTGTTAATATCAAAACTATATTGTAGAGTAATATAACACTTTTAATCAACAGGATTGTGCTTTTCAAAAGCATTTTATGCCTATTATTTTTTTCTTGAGTTAATTACAAGAATTTAACATAATTTGATTTTTATGACTAATATATCTTAAAACCTTGTGTGGGGACCAGATGTTGTGCTTGTCATATCGTCCTGTAAGAATAGAGTACACAGACAACAAAGTGTACAAGTGCATTGTCATTTTTGTATTAACAATCTTAAACATGTTGAAACAACTTAAAGCACAGTACCATATGAGATGGGGAGTTAGCCAAAATCTTGACTTCTCGGAGTAGCTTGAGGATCAAAGCTCCTAAAGACTTCAGAATCCACCTAGTGCAAGCCCTTTTAGAGCACTCTCTGAGTCTTTATAAAATTTGTGTGCTGAAATTCAAGTTCATAGTGTGTCAGCCTGTCCTTTGTAGACTCAACTGAACCCTAGTTGACTAGATGTGGAAATGCAAATAAGATGAAAAGCAGGACCAATCAGAGAGGAGTACTCAGACCTGGTGAGGTGTGGGGAAGGCTGAGCTCACCAAATTGCTGAGGCGTGCAGTTAGTAGTTTCCATGGTGCCTCCATGCTACATCCCTGACTTTTTCATCAAAGTTTTGTTTTCTTATTTCCTCTGTGTATGCTACAGCACTAACAGTTGTCTGCTGTTCACTCTGCAGCCTTGAGTCAGTCTTTAGAAGACTGTCAGAATGTTCTGGTACCATGCTCCTGAGCTCTATATCCCCTTCTCTTGCTCCCTTCTCTCTCTCTCCCAAAATTCCTTTTGCTCACATACCACTTAATATTTCCAAATATGTTTTTAACCCCACCAACCAATTTTGTATTATCTCACTAGACTCAATTTATGGAATACATTATAAACTCCTTCCATGATTTCACACTCTTGACACATTTGTACACTGTGATGATCTCTTCTATTCCATAAGTAAATTAAATTAAAAACAAATGGCACCAAGACTCCGTTGGGTCACCAAGAACCCTATGGTAAGCATGCTGTTTGGGTAAGTAAGCATCCACATAAGTCTAATAGCACAAGAGAAATAAAATTAAAAAGAAAATAAAAGGGAGCTGGCAATCTGTCCTTAAGCAAATCTCATAGTAAAAATTTCTGGAGCTGTTTGCAGTTACATGGGGCATATACATTGGTTTCTGAAAGCATGAAAACATGACACACTTTGAAAACTATGTTTTGTACATTTCTTACATTCTTTTTCCTTCAAATCTCTTATTTGAAAAGTATGTCTATTAATAGTCGATTTTTCATAATAATTTCTTACAATAGTGATTAAAGGAATGAATGCATATTGATATGTATGTGCTTGGCATGAAGATAGCATCACCATCTTACAACACTTGCTAGCTATTTCTCTCAAGTACTGAATCTCCCAAGATCAGTGGTTTGTGGTTTATAGTCTTGCTTTTACCAGTCTATTTAAATATTTAGTACAAGATGAATATTATTTAAAAAATATTAAATGTGAATAAATGAAATGCATGTATGGGAAATTCTGTTTCCAAGAGCCTTTTTTGTTTGTTTGTTTGTTTGCTTGCTTGCTTAAATATAAACTTGAGCAAGAGAAATGAGAGGGACGGGCTGGTGAGATGGATTGTTGCCAAAGGTGCTTGCTGCTAAGCCTGAGAACTTGAGTTCTGTCTCTAGGGCCCGAGAGGCTCCACTACTGCAAGTTCTGATGTCTACATGTGTGCTGTGATATGGACATGGGCCCACACACACATACTCACACACTCACAATGTAACAAAAATAAATTTAAACAGAAGCAAAGCAGCTTTGATTCTCAGATAGTGTTGATTATCTCCAAAACATGTGTGAGGACCTCACTGAGATAGAGTTGCTGTTTTTAGACTAGGGAACTCAATGAGAAACAATGAACATGTGACCTGACTCATGATAAATAAGTTACACACACACATTTTTTTATTTTTTCTTCATATAAATTGCTTTAAATCCACTAATGTTTTTTTTCTTTCAAAAATAGAATGATTATATCAGTTGGAATGCTTTAGAGTACTGGAAATTATTACTTACATACACAAATCTCAGCTGTCATCACTAATTTCACTTGCTACTGTGAGCATTGTATCTAAAAAGGATAGAAAAACCAAATCAAAAGGTGCCCTCTGCCTATTAGTCACTCTGTTTTCTCAGTGTGTTAGGCACTGTGTGATGAAATATGAAAACACAAGGCAGAGGTCCTTATTCTTACTTTCCCATTCAAGAGGCTCCCAAGTCTTCAAAGTCTGATAATTTTCTTTATGTTTCTCAGGAATTATGGTCAGTCTAAGCAAAAAGGCCTACGTGATGCCTGACTATCAGGAACAGATTTATTAATTCATATAAATTTATTTATAATTATATGTATATATGCATGCTTGTTTGGCGATTATGCACATGTGTATGTGTTCACATGGGATCCAGAAGAGGGCCTCATATCTTTTGAAGCTGGAGTTACACATGGTTGTGAGTTGCTGGCCATTGGTTCCAGGAACCAAACGTAGGTCTTCTGCAAGAACAACAAATACTCTGAACAACAGAGCATGTCTCTGCACCCTCCACCCTCAACAATGTTTTATGCACTGAAATAAAATCTTTACTTTCTCTTTCTCATTGCTGTATATAAAGGGAAGCCACAGTCTTCCTGGTACTCCAGTCCAATTCTGTTTCTGAGTTATCTTTATTGCCTAGGAGCATTTATTCCTTGTTAGCTCCTCTTTGTGCCAGCTTTGGCAGATGTTCAAGTGTATGTGCCAGCCAGTGTGAAAGTTCCCTCCTTTTCCCTTGCTGAACATAATTGTCCTAAACCTTCAGTTTAATTTTCTGCTTTTCATGCTCTCCATCAGCCCCACATTTAGCTATTCACACCAACTTTCCAGCTTAATTTTCTCATTTTAGTCCACGCTTTTAGTCCCATAGTCAGCTACTCACAGGCATCAGTTCTAAAATAGCCTTTGAAAAAGGAATTTATAAAAGTGAACCCCAGATGCTGAGGAAGATGTGGGCTAGACTTCTGGTTTATCTGTAACTTTTTGCTGAATTTTAAATATATCTAAAATGCCAAATACCAAAAATGAAGCAAGTTGTTTAGTTTCTCATTCATAATTATGAAATAAATATCTCTATTATTAAGTGAATGGCAGAAGTGTGGCTATGATGAAAAAATAACACTTTTTATTCTTAATTATGATACTTAATTCAAGCCTTACATTTTTTATTTTCATCCCCTAAAAGTTCAATTATAAAAGTTTCATTAGTTAGAAAAGAGACCATGAATTTACTTGAAGGAGAGTGGGGAGGGGTTTGCAGTAGGGTTTGGAGGGAGGAAAGGGAAGATAGAAATGTGCTAATGCTATAATCTTAAAACTAAAATGCAAATGTTTAGAAATAAGGGGAAAGTTTCAATTTCTTGATGTAGGTAAAATGGAATAACCCATTTTGCAGAGTAGTGGAAATACTTGTCTTTAGGAAAAGTCACTGTCATATCTGTAAAAACCTTGTCAGGTCATAATTCTCCCTTCAAAATGGGATTCATTCCCAATGTACCTTAGTGTAACTTCTCTTGTGCAGGCAATGGAATGACCTTGTTCCGTTCCCCCACACCAAGAGAATAACACTCACTCTATTCTAACAGTCAAGTTTACATAGAATCACTCCCACAACACTACCTGCTAACAGACCACAGACAAGTTTTTAAAGAAGACAGGAATTGAGCTAGAAGACAGCACACCCCCACCCCTTACCTGACAAACAGGTCTGGAGCTGGGTGATGTCCGGATTCAGGGACATTTAGTACTTTATCTAAAGGTTTGAAATGTCAGATATTTCCCCTTGGATGCTGGCTCGTTCCTGGGTGAAGTCGCCTGTTCCAAAGTGCTGCTTTATCAGCTTCTACCTGCATGTTTTAAGTTTGATATGCATGTTATCATTGTCTTTTCCTGTGGAATCTTCCAACTATGTCTGTAAAAACTAAAACTCTCATGTAGATCACCCCTCATGCCTCTTCTTCTTTCTCGTTTTTTGTGCAAAAGAATAAAGAACATGTAGCGAAAACGTATGTGAGTTGATTTATTTTGTTTACCCTCAGAGGCAATTAACCAGTTTTCGCCTACCATAGCTAATCTTTCTAAACCCTGAGAGGTTTAATGGGCTTAACCCCAAAATAGTTCTCAATACTTCTTGTCACTAAATATAGTGTACATGTCTCTTACTGAAGCACATGCACATAAAAACTGATATTAGCATTGACAGTAATAAGAATTATCTAGATAATACCAGGAATATCCTTGAACTCGACAAAGTAAGAATGAATTTTGTGACCAAAGCATTAAGTAAGACGACTCTGTTTCATTTGACTTTATAGGTGCCCCCAAACACATTCTATAACATTAAATGTCCCATTCAAAGACCAATTATTGTGTGACTAGTGAACAGACGAAGAAGAAAGTGGCGCAAAAGTGGCAGAAACCCGGTATCATCTCATGACCTTTTCTTTTTCAATGTATTTTTTTTCCGAAGCATATATTTATCATTTCACTTCCAACTGTTCTAAAGAAGAAACTGATTCCCTGATGTGGTGATTTATTTTAAAGTTTATTAACTGACAACCTAAGGCTATTTCTAGAAGAAACAGAAGAACATCTTCTGTCCTGTTCCTGGCTAACTGAAAAGGAGCGTACAGTTCCTATTTGTTATCCTCTGAGAATCTGCCATTCTCTTTCTCTTATGGGCCTTTTACAAAATAAAATTAATTTATTAAGTTATGATCTTGGAAGTTATGTTCGATATGTCTTAGGAGTCTCTGTAATGAAGTCTCTACCTAGTTCTGTATCTCAAGATGCTTCCTCTAGTTTTAGTTTAGACCTCATAGTACCATTTTGCATTTTATATATGTCAATAATTCATTTTGCATTTTATATGTCAATAATTCATTTTGAAATAATTTTATAAAGATTTTAAAATATGTTTACCTCAAAGTGAGCTTACTGATGCTCGCTTTGTGTCTTTCCTCAGCTGGCTTTTACTTACATCAAGGCAGCTAAGATGCTATGCTCTGAGTTACTGATCTGCTGAGAGAATCATTAGGCAATATCTGCCAGTGTCACATACCTTCATTGTTATTGCTAAATAACAGGTCTTGAAATTGAGTGCACTGATTCTTTCCACTTAATCTTAATATTGACAATTGAATTAGCTTTTTTTGCTTTCCATAGGAAATTTGGTGTATTCCTTTCTATATTTATAAGTATCTGTTGTTCATATCTGTATACTGAATGCATAGAATTCATAAGGCAATTTAGTGCAAATTGGCCTAGATACATTGAATCATTCCAGCAATGAATACAATGGACCATGAATTTTAATTTCATTTACTTTTGAAAGTACTTTTAGTTTTCAGTAAATATATCCTATACAATTTTATCAAGACTTACAGTTATGCTGTTAATTTCTTTTTGAGCTGTTGTACATGGTTTTGAATTTTTGACTTCATTATAAATGATTTAAATGGTGATAGAAATATTTTGTGCTTTTAAATGTGTTTCTTGCATCTTGATGCAAAATAAGTTTTAGGAGTTTATTTTGTAGAAATTTTGTTAATTTCTACATAGTCAGTTATGTCATTTGAGAATAAAAGTTTTAGAAAGCACTTCTATTATCTTTAGATATTATAGTTACATAATTTCCCCCTTCCCTTACTCCCTTCATGTCTTCCCATATACCAATCTAGTCTTCTTTAAAATTTATGACCTCTAATTTCATTAATTGTTGTTTTATAGATATATGTATAAAAATGCCTTCACAATAAAGGATATGTGAAGTATATCCTTTATTGCCATACTATGATGGTAAGTCTTCAGATTTTATGCAGGACTGTTGGTGAATATTTGATCACACTCTGTGAAGGTATGTCTATTTTACCTCACTTGCCTAAGACATCTTCTGATTGGTTTGATAAAGAGATAAATGGCCAATAGCTAGGCAGGACAGAATAGATGAGACTGCTAGAGAGAAAAGAAACTCTGAGGAAGAATGTGGGTGGGAAGGCTTTTCAGTGAGACTCAGAGAAAGTAGAGTATACATTGCTAAGGAGAGGTAACGAGCCATGGGGTAGAATGTAGATTACTATAAACAGGTTAAATTTTAGGAACTAGTTGGGAACAAAGCTAAACTAAGACCAAGCTTTCATATTTAATAAAACATCATCTGTGATATTTTTGGGGAGATGGCTGGTGCTATGTTCATCTACTTGGAGTTGAGTTTTGTGCATAGGGATATATATGTATAATATATTTTAATTCTTCTCTATGTTCACATACAGTTATGCCAGCAACATTTGTTGAAAATGCTTTCTTTTTTTGATTCTACATTTTTTCAAGAAATATTTTCTATTCTTTTCTGTTGAGATCTTTGTTATCAAATTAAGAGTTGTGTGTGTGCATGTGCATTTCCGCTATAAATAATATGTTTTCTCCTAGTTGTTGTTATCAAGATTGTTTTTCTTTGTCTTCAGTTTTCATAACTTTGAGTGTTGTGTTACTATTATACTGTTATTTATTCCTGTGGATTTATATTTGGAATTTATTGAGTCTCTTAATAAGGGACATTTATTGTTTTCTTTGCTTTTTCTTGACCCTCAGGTTTTCTTCTGTAATATCTTTGAGTGTTGTTCCATCCCGTTTCACCTATTGTAAGAGATGACAGCACAAATGTGAGATATTTTGTACTTGTTCCCTTTTTCCTTTGCCTGAGAGTTTGACCTTTGTTCTGTTGAGTTTGCTCTTGCTGATAAGTTGTTCGGAATATGTACATTCATTCTCAACAGATGAGTTTACTCATTCTTTCCTTTGTTCTTACATTAGTTAATCTATCTATTGAGTATTTTCTTGTGTTATTATGTCTTATTTCATTTACACAATTTCCATTTGAGAAATTCATTGTTTTGTGAAAACTTCCATTTCTTTAAAAGCTTCTTAAAACTGTTTTCTTAACTGCTCTTTTTGGCTTTAAAATTTGAGCCTGAAAATTCTGACATATTTGTTATTTCGATACTAACATTCATTTTTTTACTGAGCTTAAAGTGCTAATGATTCCCATGATAAGTGGCTTATTTATTATTATTAAGAGCTAGCTAATGGGGGCATTACAATAAACTTTAATGTCATTTAAACATTTTCATTCAATTCATTAGGCACAAGTCTGACAGAAAAAGTTACTGAATCTGTTGCCTTTGTAAAAATTGAAAGAGATCTAAAACCCTAGGGTCTATTTTGTCTCCATTTACAACTGGAAGATGGGGAGGGGTTACTCTTAGTGCACTATGTGCAAGGGTACATACTGCTTATGGATGTTGAAGGAAATGCTGATTTTCAGAAGTGCTGTTAGTTCTGAAAAGTATCAAACCACGCAAAAGTTATACTCTACATGGATGGAGGCCTTGTGGTACCTAGTGTGACTGACATTCTTCCTCAGTTTGGCTGTCATGAATGTGTTTAGGCTGCAGGTTTTTCATTCTCTTTCAGCCCCTTCTAATAACCTAGTATATCCAAAGTTTCCTTTTAATTGCCGTCTTCCTAAGGTTTAGTGTTTGGTTTAGTGTTGATTAAATCCTGGAGATTCAATATTTTTTTCTTTTCCATAGCGAGATAATATCTACAATGTAATAGAAAGAACACTTGACTTAAAAGGTTAAAATTCTATCTGTATGATAATAACTATACTATGTGTGAAAACAATAAAGTTTAATGATACTAAAATATTGGCTGGTGAGATGCTAAGCCTATAAGCCTGAGTTTGATCTTTAGAATGCATATGGTGGATGGGGAGAACCAAGTTCTGCTAGCTGTCCTCTGACTTACATGTGGAATGTGGTATTTTCTACTAACACCACACTCAGAAAAACTGGAAAGACTGTTTTTTAAAACTTGTCATGACTTTTATTTGTCTCTTTATAAAACTTATATTTCTGTAAGCAGAAAAAGAAAAAGGTAGACATCTGAGCTGATAACTTCAGAATTTGTCACAAAAATATTTTGTAACAATAGTTACTTCTGTGAAGCATTAGAAATTGACATTAACTAAAGTATATATTTTCATTCATAGGTATATATTCATCTATGCATAATTCTGAAATTTGGACAACCAAATTTTCAAAGAGTGAGTTTCTTGCTGGGCTGTAGTGCAATACACCTTTAATCCAAGCACTCAGGACGCAGAAGGAGGAAGATCTCTATAAGTTCAAGGCCAGCCTGGTGTACAAGTGATACTTCCAGGACAGCTAGAACTGTTACATAAAGAAACTCAGTCTCGAAACAAAATCAAAAGCAAACAAACAAAAACAGAGTATGTTGAAAAGTACTTATGAGAACTTTAGTATCTAGAGACTATTTTAAAATACCTTTTTTTCTGATGAGAAACAATCGAATGGATTTGAAATTTCCCTCCTGTGTTTCTTCCCTTCCTCATTTCCTTGTTTCTTTCTCTCTTTCTTTTTCTTCCTTCCATCCGTGTTTCCTTCCTTCCTTTCTTCTTTCTATTCAATCCTTTCTTTAGTGAGAATGCAGACAATGGGTTTAATGACAACATCTTCATGCAATAGCCATCCTCCATTTCCTTAATATACCCAGCTTTTTATTGCTGTTCTAGACAAGAGAAGACTGTTGGGCAAGGATAGTCAAGGTGCTGAGTTGAAAACAAAATTACAGTAAGCTTCATTTATATGGAGCAAATTCTGTTTCTCAAATGGAGTAAGTTCTTTTATTTCCTACCTTCTGATGAACTTTCTGATGAAACTGATGAATTCTATGGATGCTGTGCTATGCTTGCTTGCTGCCTATCTATCACTGTTTTTTGTTTGTTTGTTTGTTTGTTTACCTGACCCTTGGTGTTTTCTGCAATCTAGAAATGAAAGAGACCAATGAATGTTTTAGTTAGGGTATGAACTCAGCTGCTCACCTGGAACTCTTGGCTTACTACCAATACTTTGAAAATGGATGGATAGCATTTTTATAAATTTCTATTACAAGAAACCATCTCTTTTCGCAGTAAGACATTATATCCAGTGATTAAATGCACTTTGTGCTGAAAATAACTATTGTATACATGACACCCTTTGGTAGACATGACCATTCTAATACTTAAAGGCAAGACTTTTAGGGTTTGAATTTGTATTAATAGTTAACCACTATCTGGTCTTTAGGTATTAATGTATGTAATAGAACTAAGTGAATTTGCTAGTTCTCTTGCTCCTGAGATTGATAAGCGTATAATGGCAGAATTGATAGGATAGAAAATATTCTCAATAGGAACTTTGAGCTGATGTCAGGTCATCTCTATGTGATATCAGAAATAAATTAAAAACCAATTATTTTGTTAACTGAATACATGCAATTGTTGCAATTTTACTTGACCCTTATTGAATTCCTGTTCTCAGTTGATGGACTCTCACTTGTGAGAAAGAAATCTTTTGAAATGCTAAGTTCCAGTATTGACAAGTTCCCTTACTTTTCCTTGTTTCATATGACAGTTGGGAAAGTGACAAGTTCTTCCTGTGCCACCTGCACATTTGTGTGAAAATAATGGCTGCATTTAGAAACAATAATCCACTCCTTCCAATTGCTTTTATTCAGAAATCTGTTTACCAAAAAACAACCTCAAAAGAATGACACATAGTAGATTGAGGAGTTGGCCAGAGAAAACGGCACAGGTGTCCACACCACTGGAGCTTACAGGTATTGTTATTGATGATGCTTTTTTAATTGCTGGATTGACCTTGCATTTCAGACACTGCTTGAGTTTTATTATTTTTTTGAATTTTCAAATCCATAAAGCTTCATTTTGACACATTGTCAAACTGCCTCCTGCAAAGTTTTTGTGAAAGCCAATACTATTGATGTGAATCAGAATTGCTGATAATTGCAAGAATGAAGCCTCTTTTGTGTATTGAAATTACAAGGAGTGGAAGAGATAAGAAAGAGGTCTTAAAAGAGAATGCTGCAAAAATGTTGAGAAAAGAAGCTGGTACCATCCTTCTTTTACCTTCCTCCATTTTTCTGCCTCTCAACCTATTTGATAATAAATTATAATAATAATAACAATGTGTCAACACAAGCTAATTTGTAATCTTATATAACTATGTATTAACAACATTCAAGAGAATTAAAATTGACACTGAGATGTTTTCTGTAAAGCTCAAAAGCTAAGGATAAAGTTTGATTTTTTTTTCAGGAACCAGAGAAATATGGCATATTGGAGAGTAAATACTGCACTATAGTAAATGTTCTTCCGTCCTTTAAGGAATGAGATTTCTCTGATCTTAAGCTCATTGCTGAAGAGAGCTACACTATGGATAACTTCTACTAAAGGGAGACGATAATATTAAGAAAAAATGAAACTATTAGAGGATTTGGATGCAGACTGCATTGTCAACTATTGTAATGCCAAATTTAAATGCCCAGAATATGCATTTCAGTTGTAAAATGCCTCACTGTGAATTTTAAATTAAGCAACCTAAAGAATAGGGGCTACTATACAAGCACTATGATTTTCTAGAGCATCATTTCTATTCTGAATACAAAAAAGACATGCAATAGAATCTTTATTGCTTCCAATATAATACTCTTTAAATATTTTCATCATTCAATTTTGATTTTTAAAGTTATATTAATTTCTATAATGGTGGTACTGATTCCCTTCCTCTCTTGAAGGTAATGAATATTGTCATGTTATTTAGTGTCATATTGTAGTGTTAGTAAGTGAGACTTTTCCTCTATAGGTTCCAAAGATCCTGATAACCTTGGCACACACTGTTGCTCTGTGAATTTATATATTGATTTAGCTAAGCCTATATTTGAATTAGATAGTCTATTTTCATATTCTGTCTAGTTAAATATTGTGAAAGTGAAAAAAATCTCAAAATTTCTGTTGTTGCAATGAGACTGATTTTAAATACAAGTTTTTTCTTATATTTATCCACCAAATTCCTCCAAAATTAAAAAAAATGCTTTGCATTAAAGTTCTAATTATACTTTAGGGAAATCCTTTAAGAGTTGTCTTAGCTATAATTTCAATTGCTGTGAAGAGAGACCATGACAATAGTAACTCTTATAAATGAAAACATTTGATTGGTATGGCTCACTTACAGTTTCAGAAGTTCAGTCGATTATCATCATGGTAGGAGCATAGATGCATGCTGGCAGACATAGTACTGAAGAAGTACCTCAGAATCCTACATCTTGCAAGGAACAGGAAGTCAGCTGAGATATTGTGCAATATCCTGATCAGAGGAAACCTCACAACTGACTCCCACAGTGACCAACTCCAACAAAACCATACCTCCTAAAAGTGCCACTCCCTGTGAAATTATGAGGGCCAATTGCATTCAAACTACCACAGAGGGATAGCTTTTCTTGCCATTCTTACCACAATGGGGCTGATGAGTCATCAAGGAGTCTGCTGTCACAATTTCCTGATAAGTGTTTGTTTTCTTGATGCTTGGAATACATGGAATAATGCAATTTTGCATATAATCACTTTTTAGTATTTTAAAACAAACATATTGAGTGTGGAAGTGCAGTTTTCATTTTATGTGGTAATAGAATTTAGTTAATTTTCAGTGGATTTGAGATCCTCCAAGCTGAACCAGATATGTATATCTTCATATTTTTCCCAAGATCTCACACATTTGTCCACATGAAAATTCCTCTCGACCATCTGTTAGTAGTTTTTCAGTAAAAATCAGTCACATATAGCTTCAACCATGTCAAGAACTGAAATAATTCACAGTTTATTGTACCAATCAAAGTTACCTCAATGAATCATGTTTAAATGAGTCAAGAAATGATGATGTTCCTTTGGTGGGAATTGAATTGCTCAAGTCTATAGAAACATTAATAGAAATATTTCTTTCATTTTCAGAAGATATAGAATCCTTACCTTGAAGAGGCAGTGACAATTGGAGCTAGCACATAACTGAGGAGTTTCTTTCATAAGAAGTCAGCAATACTTCTAAAACTTCAAACGCTTGTGCCTCGTGTTTTAGATAAAGTAACAATGACAGTCTGTGTGTTGTATTCAACATACTGAGCAAAATCGATTCTGACAAGAAAATTACTAAGCAAGGTGCAAAGATTTGCCATCATTTCAGAAGTGGGAAGGGATTCCTATATAGTATAATAGGATAAGTATAAAGAGAATTTCAAAAAATTGACATGTAACTCTAAATTATAAGAAATGAAGTGATCTGGGATTATCAGAGCAGGTTGCATGCCACACCTTCGCATGCTCTGTCAGACTCATGAGGACTCATGAAATTTCACGACAAATACATGTGGGTAAATAACTTACCCAGATTTATATTTGTCCACAGAAAAGATACATCACCATTGAGAATGACTTGCCTACCTCACAGGAATGCAGATTACACACTAGATTATACTGGGTCTGACCTGATATGCAAGGGATATATTTTTGGTGTAACTATATTTAAAGTTGAAATTCAAATAAGGTTAACAATTTGGTTTTGCCTACAAATGAGTAGATAAAAGGAAATTTATTGTTTGAATTCCCTAACTTTCCATGTAACTGTACCTTGTTTCGTTCTTACTCTTTTTATGTATACTTTTGATTATTTGGGGACCATGAGAGTAAATTAAAGCTATCTATGTGTTTTCAGAACTTCCTTGTCAAGGTTCTTTGGAATATGAGTTTTATTTAATTTCAAGATTTCCTTATTAGTCATTTGGCATGAAACTTGTGGGATAGAATGATTAAGATTCATGTTCTGAAGTCTTAGAAAACATGCTTTTTGCACCATGCAAGAGAAACATATTGATTAGTTTTAAATTTTGCTCAACATTTAGCATTCCATGACTTAATTTTGAAAGTTCAAAGAATAAAATAGAATTTTGGGAACAAGCACAAAACATAGGTTTTCAAGCCTTGCTAAATAATATCAGAGTAACGAAAACATTCTAATGTGAGGGTATGTTTCTGGGGCTACTTAGAAACTCCTTTGCTGTGTCAGACTGGAATTACTCTCATAATTGAAAGCAAAAGCAAAACAATAAAAAAGAGGAGCTGGTGTTGTAGTGTGGAGTGAGATGTTTTCATTGTTTAAACTATGATCTTACAGCAAACACTTGCTGAGACAGTTTCTTCATATGCCTAAGACTTATTTAATGCTGATTTTAGCACTTTTCTGCTTGTTGGGGATTCACCTCTGTCTGGCTTCCAAAGAACAGCTCAAATCCTTGCTTAGGGAACTGTGAGAATGGATCGTTTTGCTGTCATGGAGTTGGCAATTTAAATTTAAACTGCATTTGGCTCAAACTGATTTCACGGATACTGTCTGTCCCTCTGACCCCTGTTTGCATGATGCGCAGTGGAATGGAGAGGGACCGTGGTTATTGTGGGACAGGACAGTTACTGAGAATAAATAGCAGGCATGCAGATTCAAGACACAGTCATTCCCAGATTGAGTGCAGCATTTACGTAGAGGTTACACATGTGAGTGCCAACATAGATGGTCATGTAGTATCTTTCCATCTCTTGATGTTCCTTTAAAAAATGCAGTACACGCCAGGTGGTGACAGCACATGCCTGTAATCCCAGCACCTGGGAAGCAGAGGCAGGCGGATCTCTGTGAGTTCAAAGTCAGCCGGGGCTATAAGAGTGAGTTCCAGGACAGGCTCCAAAGCCACAGAGAAACCCTGTCTTGAAAAACAAAACAATAAACAAACAAACAAACAAAATATAATACACAACTCTTACTGATTAATACTGCATGGTTTTTTAAATTAATGATTTCATCATGTTCTTTTCTTGTTTGTTTTGTTTTTCTGTTGTTTTCACATTTTATAAATAGTCATATTTATGAATATTACTTACCTGGTTTTGATTTTTCTACCTGCCTATCAACTTTGTTTTATCAAGACAAGTGTTTCTCTGTGTAGCCTTGGTTGTCCTAGAACTCATTCTGTAGATCAGGTTGGCTTGGAATTCAACGATCTGCCTTTGTATACCTTGAGAGCGAAGTGCTGGGTTTAAAAGTGTATGCCATTTTGATCTCCTCCTCTGTTTTCATTTTTCATCATGCTCCTTCCAAATAAAGCACTTACCGTAATACTAGCAAGAGCAGGACTGCACCCCATGAATTGTGTAAGTAGAAAATCAGTGAAATTTATGACTCCAGGTCATATGATTTACAAGACTCAAAAAGGTATTTAGATTTGGACGTTCTTTTAGGGAGGAATACCCTGATTAGGCCATTGGAAATAAGAAAATTAAAGGAGGGTTAAGTAAGAAAAGAAACTTTATAAAGATAAAATACCAGATAATGTTGGGAGAGTTTGGGGATTCTCTCTCAGAGATGAGGCTGACAGCATTATTCATTATACAGAAAGGAGAAGTACAAAAGTCCCTGAGGACATACACAAACAGTTGTCTTAGCCCTCTGTTGTTTTAAATAATTTATCTTATTTTAATAAAAAAAGAAAACAAACTACCTTTCTCCATTTCTAAAACCAATTGCAGTTCCCACATCCTCCCCTCTTCCCATTCCCCACACCCACTCCCCACTACAAACCCCATCCACTCCTCAGAGAGAGTAAGGCACATTGCCTTGGAGAAGGTCCAAGGTCCTCCCTGCTATATCTATCTAAGTTGAGCAAGGTATCCATCCAAAGAGAATGGGTACCCAAAAAGCCAGTATGAGCAGTAGGGATAAATCCTGGTGCCACTGCCAGTAGCCCCTCAGTTTGTCCCAGTCATACAACTGTCACCCACATTCACAGGGACTAGTTTTGTCCTATGTTGGTCCCTTCCCTGACCAGCTGGAGTTGGTGAGCACCCATTAGCTTAGGTAAATTGTTTCAGTGGGTGAACCCGTCATATTCTTGACCTCTCTGCTCAGATTCTAACTCCTCCCACTCTTCAATTGGACTTTGGGAGCTCAGCCCAGTGTTCCAGTGTGGGTCTCTGCCTCTGCTTCCATCAGTTGCTGGATAAATGTTCTATGGTGACATTTAAGAACTTCATCAATCTGACTACAAGGCAAGGAGAGTTCAGGCACCCCCTCCTCTACTGCTTAAAGCCTTAGCTGGGGTCATCCCTGTGGATTCTTGGGAATTCTCTACTGCCAGGTTTCTTGCTAGCACCATTACTCCTCCCTCGACCTAATTATCTCTTTCCTTGTTCTCATGTCTGTCCTTCCTCCACCTTGTTTAGCCTGTTTCCTCAAGTTCTTCCTCATCCCCTTCTACTCTTCTTTTCCTCTTCTGCCCTCCCTTCTTCCCCCATCCCCATGCTCCTAATTTTGTCAGGTGATCTTATTTATTTCCCCCTTCCAGGTGGATCTATGTTTGTTTTTCTTAGGGTTTACCTTCTTACTTAGCTTCTTAGGATCATGGACTATAGGCTTGTTATCCTTTGCTTTACAGATAGTATCCACTTAAGAGTGAGTACATACTATGTTCGTCTTTCTGGGTCGAGGTTACTTCACTCAGGATGTTTCTTTCTAGTTCCATCCATTTGCATGCAAATTTCATGATGACATTTTTACTGCTGAGTAGTAATCCATTGTGTAAATGTAACATATTTTCTTTATCCATTCTTCGGTTGAGGGGCATCTAGGTTGTTTCCAGGGTTTGGCTATCATAAATAATACTTCTATGAAAATAGTTGAACGAATGTCTTTATAGTATGATTGAGCATCCTTTGGGTATATGCCCAAGAGTGGTATTTCTGGGTCCTGAGGTAGGTTGATTACCAATTTTCTAAGAAATTGCCATACTGATTTTCAGAGTGATTGTGTGAGTTTGCATTCCCACCAGCAATGAAGGTGTGTTCCCCTTACTCCACATCCTTTCCAGCATAAGCTATCATTGGTGCTTTTGACATTAACCCTGCTAACCGGTGTAAGATGTTCTCTCAGAGTTATTTTGATTTGCTATTCCCTGATAGCCAAGGATGTTGAGCACTTCCTTAAATGTCTTTTGGCCTTTTGAGATTGTTCTGTAGAGAATTCTTTGTTTAGTTCTGTACCTTATTTTTTAATTGGATTATTTGGAATTTTGATGTCTTAATTTCTTGAGTTCTTTATATATTTTGGATATCAGTCCTCTATCTGATGTGGTGTTGGTAAAGATCTTTTCCCATTCAGTAGGCTGCCTTTTTGTCTTATTGACTGTGTCCTTTGTTTTACAGAAGTGTCTCAGTTTCAGGAGGTCCGACTTTTTATTGTTGTTCTCAGGGTCTGCACTACTGGTATCATATTTAGGAAGTGGTTTCCTATGCCCATGCAATGAGGGCTGCTTCCTACTTTCTCTTCTATCAGGTTCAGTTTGGTCAGATTTGTATTGAGGTCTTTAATTCATTTGGATTTGAGTTTATGCATGGGGGTAGATATGGATCTATTTGCATTCTTCTACATGTTGACATCCAGTTATATTAGCACCATTTGTTGAAGAAGCTTTCTTTTTTTCTGTTTTATAATTTTACCTTCTTTGTCAAAAATCAAGTGTTTATAGGTATGTGAATTAATATCTGGTTCTTCAATTCAATTCCTTTGGTCAACCTCTTGGTTTTTATGCCAACATCAAGCTGTTTTCATTATCCTAGCTCTATAACAGAGCTTGATGTCAGGGATGGTGATGCCTCTGGAAGTTCTTTTATTGTAAAGTATTGTTTTGGCTATTATGGGCTTTTTTCCCATATGAAGTTGAATATTGTTCTTTCAAGGTCTGTAAAGAATTGTGGTGGAATTGTGATGGGGACTGCATTGACTATATAGATTGCATTTTTATTATATTGATCCTTCCTATCCAAAAGCATGGGAGATCTTTCCATTCTCTGGTATCTTCTTTAATTTATTTTTCAAAGACTTAAAGTGCCTGTCGAACAGGACTTTTACTTGTTTGGTTAGTGTTACCCCAAGATATTGTATGATATTTATGGCTATTGTGAATGGTGATGTTTCTCTTATTTCTTTCTCAGTCCCTTTACCATTTGTATATAGGAGGGATATTGGAAATCTTTTTGAGTTGATCTTGTATCCTGGCACATTACTGAAGGTATTTATCAGCTGTAGGATTTCTCTGGTAGTTTTGGGGGGGATCATTTATATATATATTATCATATAATCTGCAAATAGCAAAAGTTTAGCTTATTGCTTTCCACTTTTAATCTTCTTTTGTTGTCGTATTGTTCTTGCCAGAACTTCAAGAACTATGTTGAATAGGCATGACAAGAGTGGATAGCCTTGTCTTGTTCCCGATTTTAGTTAGCCCTGTACTTTTAATACAGCTTTTACTGTTTAGAAGTAGAAAACTTTGCAGTATTCCCCATCAATAGTGACGGAGATGGTATCTAGATGATGTGAAAACAAGAGTTTCATTCCTCTTTTTCTCTTTAAGGTCTGCAAAAATTATAGCAGACTGGAGGGGAGGCATTCCAACCAATGACAAGCCAGTTTTGGAATAGTCACAAGTTGTCACCTGCTCCTTAACTGTCCACGATATTTCCTATGCAGGAGCTAAAACAATTACTGACATCATCTCCAGGGAAAATGTTTATATTGGGATGGGAAGACATGGATGTGAGCTCTAGATTCTTAAATAGGTGGTGCCTTTCCTGTCTGTAAAAGGCTTTTTCTTCTTTGTTGAATCTGAAGTAAATGTAGGCAGAACATTTATTTCTTCCAGAATCTAAGGGTTTTGAGATTGGTTTAAACAATAGAAGAAAACCATTGTGAAATAGTGCACCTAGACCACCCAGAGAGTGAAATACAGCATCTTAAAGATTAGTGAGACAGAATGTCTGCACCTATCAGAAAGATACACCCAATGTCCTCAGGAGTGGCTGAGGCAATGAGACATAGATGCATCCAGATCCAGTGAGCAGAAACCAATGCCTTTGCTGTTGGTTAAGACAATTGGAAGAACCTCCCCTTTGAGAAAGACATACCTAGACACAGTGAGCAATATTCAGTGCCCTGGATATTGGTTAAGGCAACAAGAGGACCACTCCCTTCCCCACTGAGAAGGGGACACTCACACACAGGTAGCTTTTGCTTAGTGATAGTATCAGGCCATTGTCCTGGATCTCATTCTTTGAAAACTGTGCTTACAGAACATGACTAAAACAGTCTTTTTCAATGGAGTGTGGTGGGGAAGATGGCACTGGTGGCTAACTTTGACATCTCTCTCCCTTGGTGCTTCATGATTGCACATTCCTATAGCTTCTCACACAGCCTTTCTGCTGTGTTTAGACATATGGGGTTAAACAAATCCATATGATGGTGTTAATTCATTGCATAATTCTTGGTCTCTTAATTTTTTTGAAAATACCTGAAATTATGTCAATATAATCATCTACTGAGTTCTGAAAGTTCAATTTTATACACATTCTTTTCTTTCCCCCCTTTTTTGTGTGTATTTGTTTACCTGTTTTGGTGGTGGCAGCAGTGAAGGCATGAGTGTGGGAACTGAAGATCAAACTTAGGTGTCTTTCAACAAGTGCCATCTACAATTTGGCCGGACAATGTCTTTTACTGGTTTCTAATTCACCGAGAAGACTCAGTAAACTGGTACACATGTCCACTCCTAGAATTTTGTGTGTGGGTACTAGGGATCAAATGCAGATTTACCTATCTAGGTCTGGATTACCTCACTCAGGATGTTATTTTCAGCTCCATCCATTTGCATGCAAATTTCAAGATGTTGTTCTTTAACCACTGAGTAGTACTACATTGTATAAATGTCCCACATTTTCTTTACTCATTCTTCAGTTGAGGGGCATCTGGGTTGTCTCCTGGTTCTGCCTATTACAAATAATGCTGCTGTTAGCACAATTAAGCAAATGTCCTTGTGGTATGAGTGTGCATATTTGCTATGTCCTCTTAAGTGGATATTAGACATAGAGTGAAGGATAACCTGCCTATAGTCCACAATCCCAGAGAAGTTAGGTAACAAGGATAACCCTAAGAGAGACATACATACATGGATCACCCTGGGAAGGGGAACAGACAAGACCTCATAAGAGAATTAGGGGGGGGGGANGGAAGGGAAGCCGGAGCGAAGAAGAAGAGGGAGGAAGGATTGGGATGTTCAAGAAGGGGGAAAGACAATGAAGGAGAGAAAGGAAAGAGATATATTGATAGAGGGAGCCATTAAACAGCTAGTGACAAACATGGCACTGGGGCAATTCCCAGAAATTCACAAGGATGGATGCTAAGCAACAGTGGAGAGGACCCCTAAACTGGCTTTTCCTATAATAGATTGATGACTCTTATTAGTCATCATAGAACCTTCATCTAGCAACTGATGGAAGCAGATACAGAGATCTACATCGAAGCCCTGGATACTAGTTCAAGAGAGGCAGGAGTGATAATATGAGCAAAGGGTTCAAGACCATTGTTGTGGTATTCATACAAACAGCTGACATGAGCTAGTGAGGCCTCAGTAACTCTGGACTGATAGTGGGGGAACCTGCATAGCACCAAACTATACCCCCGAATGGGGAGGTTTGGGCAGTCTGTGGGGCCACTGGCAGTGGGACCAAGATTTATCTCTAGTGCTTGAACTGGTGTCTAAGAGCACATTCTCTTTGAAAGGATACCTTGTTCAGCCTAGATATAAGGGGAAGGGCCTTGGTATTGCCTCTAATTGATGTGTCATCCATTGTTGAGTGACTCCCCGTGAGATGACTTCCCTTTCTGAGGAGTGGATGTGGGGAGGGAGTAGAAACATGGATAGGTATGTAAAGTGAGAGAAGATTGCATTAAAAATACTTAATAACAAATAATGAAGGCTTGTAGACTTTTGTAGCAGACATTGTACTTACTTAGCTCTCTTCCTGGCACCCACATTCCATTTCTTACAATTATGGATTTTCATGTAGTTATAGGTTTTCTCATCTCCATGATGATCATTGTCGCCTCACTATATTAGATTTCTCTTCCTTTGCGCTGTTCTTAAAACGTCTTCAAGATTCAGATCAATCTTGAACAAAACAATATGGAGAAGAGAATATACCTCAAAACTGTAACTGTCTACCTATTATATTAAATTATAGCTGTTATATATTCCATTATAAGACATATACTATTACATTTTATAATAGGCCACTTACTGTATATACTATAAAATTTACATACTGAAGTTGCCATTAATGATTGCTCTTTTCTGTATGAAAGATATAACATGATTTAGTACTTCTATATAGTTTGGATATGATAGTCTGTCCAGGCACAATAAAGAACAAAGTTCACTTTAATTTTTTTATAAATACATATATTTTAATATTCCAATTCTTTCTCATCTAGTTCTAAGTCGTTGATGACTTGCAATTTGACCCAGTACATTCTTATAGTTTCTTTTTCCTGTTCTCCGTTTTCATTATTAAATTAGAGTTGATGAATTACTTGTAACATTTTCCATGTAAAATATTTCCTGGCTAGCCCTTTCTCATCATAGGGACTGTACACAGTGTGCTGACTCATCCCTTCTATGGCTGGGCTTGCTAGCCTATTCCTGTGATATCATTTACAACAAACATTGTTACTTGAAACTGTGCTACTCTGTAACATGACCCTAGGTCCCAAATTTACCTCTGTCCAGAAGTTATCCTTTTTCCCTTCAAATTAGGTTGATTGAAACCCACTTATGAATGACAAAGGATATGGATTAGCATCAGGTACTCAGAATGGCAATTTCCTAACAGCTCTTCTACCATGACTTCATCACTTATTAATTACTACTAACAATCAAGTTTTCAATAACGACTCCCATACTCCAAATAGGTGCATCAAACACTTAGACAAAAGCTACTTTCAACTCACCTTTGCAAAAATTGAATTAATGGGATGATATTATGAGACCTAAGTGCTTCCAAACAGGCTTTTGTCAGAAAGTTTTCAGTTTTTCTGAGGAAGACCCTTCCCATTGCTGAAGAAGTTGTCATACACTGAGGGTAGGGCTTCTCCTGTCTGATCTATGATCATATGATGAAAAGTGGTTAGTTCTCAGAATGAGTTGAAGTATCAAAGGACAAACAATGGATGAAAACAAAGGAAAATTCTAGCTTCATGATAGCCTTACCTCCAGCTGTTCCCATTTGTATTTCTTCACCTTGTAGTTCAGTAGTCTCAGATTACGTAATAGTGCTCAGCCAAGGCTTGTTAGAAAGAACAGGCACAGACATGATTATCATTACCACGGAGCTACTTCTTCATATGACACACCACCTATCTTTCCACACATATACTTTTGTACCTATCATTCTATCTATTTAATTTGTAAATATATGATATTCATCTTATATGTTTCACCAAAGTTTTAAATATTATAATCTGAACAAATTCTATAAGAGTCAAAGTCACCAACGTGGTATGACATTCTATTTATGAATTGAAAACAGTTGGCATGTTTGTGGAATTATTATGTGAGAAGATTGTGGTTATTTTCTGGGTTGTTGGTTCCCAGCAGCAATATAATGATGTAAATTAATATGATTTTATTTCCCAAAAGGGTATCATCTATGCTATTCATTCATTCTGAAGTAGAAAAAGTCAGAGAGAAAGGAGTATAATTTGTCACTGTGAGTTTCTTGAATTTGCTTAGCATCCTAAATTCTTACATTAGCTTTTTCTCTTCAGTTCCATTTATAGTATTTCAGAACTGCTGAGAAATTATCTCCTCAAAGAAAATAAGTTCATATTCTTAATAGTTAAGCTCAGATAAGGGTACTAACATATGTCTTACAAAATTATTGCAAGGATATAATGAGCTGTCTTGTCTCTCCAAGTACCCTGACAATTTCTTGAGAATAAAACCCTTGTTTTCTGGTTCCTTTCTCTTTACATTGTGCCAGCAAAACAACTTCTGCTTATAGAACATTAAAAAATAAAACAGTGCAACATTGTTGTCAACTAATGAAAATCAACATAAACATCTTCTATTTCTGAGCATTTAATTTTGGGGGTTTCAAGTGGATTAAAGAAGGTATATGCCACAATGAGGGTGGTAAGGGACTGCATCACTGCTGTGTGACAGTGTATGAGAGCCTAAATAGTGAAAACCTTGCCACCAAAGAAAAGAAAAAATTAACTTGCGGACTCAGAGTTAAAATGGTGTGGAAGGATATGTTAGAGCCAAGAGGAGTAAGGTGTAAGCTTTTGTGATGTTGAGCAAGGAAATTATTCAACAGAGACAGAGAGAGACAAACTAACATACTAGATAGGGAAAACACAGCAGAAATACAGGGAAAAAAAGAGGCAGAGATGTGATGTTTGCTACACACAAGATATTTGGCCAAATGAAGAAAATAATGCTCATTAAAAAATGGTGTCAATCCCAGGTTTATGTCACCAGGAATATATGACAACTCTGGTACACCTTACAATCGGAAAGTAGGGAGATGTCTAAAGAACATTGGAATTATGTCAAAAGACAAAACAAATCCAGTAGCGTGGGAAGAGTCCCTATAGCTACTCCAACTAAGTGAGAAACTTCACCAAAGAAATGGAGGAAGCAATGGACAGCAACATATTAAACAAGAAATGAAAAGTGGAAAAAGAAACCAAGAGGGGAGGTTACTAAAAATGTGTGAATAAGTCAAAAGTCTAAAGAATGTATGTTTCTATAATATCAGAGTAATTCTATGATGCTTATTAATTTTGAAAAGAAAAAACTATTTTTTAAAATTTGCTGTACTATGTAAATTTAATTATGTGAGCACCAAATTTGCAATAATCTTGCAACACAAGTATCATCCTATCAGTTATGAATGTCATGAAGATAAAGCAAATCCAGAGAAATTAGGAAACTTGGAATGAATACATGGATTGAATATAGCATGTAGCAAGGAAACTTCCTGTCTCTGTCATCTATCACAAATGCAACACACGCACACACTCACAAACCATATCCTTGTACACATAACCTCTATGTAAATTGATAATCATGACAAAACCAAGAGAAATAGTAGTATTAACTAACATTGATGAGCATTGAGATAATCCACCATATCTAGATAATTAAGAGCTTTATACAAACATCAATTGAAAACCATCATAGCAATATTACTAATTTTGTATGTTGTGTATCTACATCACCAACATTCTTCCAAACTGACACAGAAAAGTTATCTTGGGATACAAAACAAATTAACCACAAAAAATAATACTCAAAAATTTATTTGGGGGGAAGTAATTTGCTTCTATAATATGTATTATATGTTTTGATTCTTCGTTTAATTAACTTTGAACTTGTAGGAAAGAAGAGAGCTGTGCTAATTCTTTTTGCAGGTGTTTGGAATTGTTTTCTTTCTGACTCACCACACTGGAACAGCATTCTTGTATGATGTCTTTGCCTGACCTGTTTAAATCTTCTTACAAACTCCTGTTTTAAACTGGAAATGGGGCTAAAGAGATGGCTAAGCATTTAAGAGCACGTCTTGCTGTTTCCTGAGTACCAGTTTTCAGACCCCAGCATCAAGAACAGAGGCTCAAAAATGCTTATAATCTCACTGCTTCTATCCTTCTTTGGCACCACACGTATACATGAGCGCACAACTGACACAGGCATATATGTGTAAATAGTAAGTTAAAAATAAATATGAAAATGGAAAGGAAAAAGCACAAGTGCTTCTTTCATGGGTTGTTTGGCAGCCCAGTGGTCATCGAAACAGTTGTCAGTGGAAATGGTTGGGCTACTCCAGGGAGCATCAACATTCCCCAAGTGTGCGTGAGGGCAAAAGTGGATAGGAGATTGTCTATGTTCAGTAGGTCAAAAAAGGAAGCACCACCTACCATGGAAATCATGATGGAGCCTAAATGTTGCATACAGTGGTCTTTTCCCACTCAGTCTCTTCTATGAAACTGCACTTTTCACAGAAGTGGCAACATGAAGTCTTCAGACTGTAAGACTTGCCATGGCTGGAGTTTATGGGGCAGAATATATCAAAAGAGACTATATTCCAAGGACCATCTGGTCCCATTAAGTCCTCTGTTCAGAATTCAAAATTAGATCAAGTACAGAGTCAGTTCTTATGAGATCACCTGAGCAGAGAAGTGGAGAAAATTCTCCCAAGGTAAAAGGGAAGGAGAGGGACAGCCCTGTAGTGATAAGGGGAGCGGGCCCTGCTTTTTGTCCTGCCCGGCTCCCACACGGCTAGCTT
>LOEQ01003268.1:211215-240208 GCA_001685075.1 Bramus lutescens | reverse complement strand
AGAAGAGAAGAGAAGAGAAGAGAAGAGAAGAGAAGAGAAGAGAAGAGAAGAGAAGAGAAAAAGGGAAGAGAGACAAAAAGGGGGGAAGCGGAGAAGTGGAGAGAGAGAGGCAGAAACTGCCTCTCCCAGAGAGGGGATAGAAAGAGAGAGAGTGGGGCAGAGGCTGCAAGGAGGAAGGGAGTGGGCATGGCTTGTCTCTTAAAGAGGCAGAATATTACAGTAAGAATATTCCAAGCAAGTGATTCAATTTCCTCTTTATATCGAAATAAACTGCATTTATTGATAGTGACTTCTTATGCTACACTGACTTAATTTGAACCCTATAATATCGTTCTGTTATGGAATATATCCTTATGTTCCTGCCTACAGATGGAAGAAATGAGCTGTTCTGTGGTTAAAGGATGTAAGGTGAGGCACAGAGCAGGCTGGAATTCAGAGTCTGGGGTTTTAACTCTGGTGTTTATAACGTTGACAACTCAGCCTCTTCCCAGTGTCATGTCCTCTCCTGCTGATGTCCTACACGCATCAACCTTCTGTCTCTCAAAGACCACAAAGCCAACCTTATATGTAGACAGTATTTGTTTGTTTCAGTCTTAACTTCCTCTGTTTTGGTTTTAGGGGGTTGATTCACCGAATCAGGGTTAATGTCTTTCAAAAGCTGGGTAAATTGTTTTCAGTGTCCAGATAGAAACTAATGGGTAAAGATAGTGTCAAGCTGAGAAGCATCCTGCTGCAGGATGTGAAAGCAGCAACAGAGCCAGACATATAGATGTTTCAGTTCTAAACCTGCTTGTGATATTTTGCAACTTGAAATAAATTAGCTTTTCTAAGCACCAATACTAAATAAGAGAGTGTAACAAAACTTTGTATAAAAGCATCTCAGAGTAACTGTTTGATCAATTAAAGAATGGCCAACCCTTAAAACAAAATCACCTGATCACATTTTAACATTTGTAACAAAAATAATTGCTTATTATATGCTCCAGGAAAAAAAAAAAAACAGAAGGTTTACTGGTGCCATCATCATCAAAGCTGAGCACCCCTGCACATGAGTGGTCAAAGCGGGCTGACAGCGTTGAAGCATATGTGTATGACACTTTATAGAATGCCGGCACCTCTATTTCTCCTCATGACCAACTAAGAAGTTCTGGAAATTTAGTCCTTCATTTAACCATTTATCAACGTCATGATTAGTTTCTAAAATAAACTAAGTTTAGGATGAGCAAAGGAATGGGTATGAAATTTCAAACTCAATTTAAAAAGTGGATTCAAGTATTGCCATTAAATTCTCTCCATGAATCCATTCTCACCTCCCAAATTTTGAGAGGTGTAGCATCTTAAAGTCACAAATTACACAAAGAAGCAGTAAAAAAATCATTCTTTTATTTGCATATCTGTGTGTATAGTATACATATGTGCAAATGTGTGTGTATGTGAGTATCTCTGTGGACATATGCATGGGGAGGCTTGAAGGTCACACTCAGTGTCTTCCTTAATCACTCTTCAATTTACATTTTCAAACAAGATCTATTATTCAAAGCTAGAATGTATCGATGAGGTTAGTGTCATTAGGTAGCTAGGTGTAAGATGCTGCTTGCATTCTGGTTCTGGAATTACAGATTGATTTCAACACTCAGGATGCTTTTAAATGGATTCTGGGAATCAGATCTCTGACCTTCAGGCTGTTAAGGCAAGTGTTTATTCCCTGAACCATCTTCCCAACCTCACTAAGCCAGTCAAGAAAAAGAAAAAAAAAAGGAACACTTTTACATTCTCATCATAAAAATTTATGTCAATAATATTCACCTACAAATTTTCTAATGGTAAAAGAAAGGTAGAAAGGCAGAAACAAATAAACATTCTGCTAGCTTATGGCCATGGAGCTTAATGTGAGAACTAAACCAATCAACCTGTTTGCCTGTAATTTCAGTACCACATTTTCAGTTTTATTTTAAGATTCTGTAATGGAGTCGCAGACATCTGTTTGGAGAACAAGATTCTCTATTCACAATAGCATAATTAGAGGTGATTGTAATGTAAAGAAATAAGAATTACTCCCTTTGGCCCATTGTCAAGATGCATTGCAGAAATATGATTCTGCAGAATCATAAACATTCTCTGCTCCATCTATTCTCCCTTAGTTGATATCTGTTCAGTCAGATATCCTCACACCACTTAAAACTTTAATGGAGTGTGCTTTCATATGCAACTTCTTTATGGATACTTTATCTGCAGCAATCATTTGCTAACAACTCGAAATCCTCACATGCCTAGTTTTTGTATTTCCTTAGTAAAGAGCCAAAGCCATTCATTTAAAGAAAACCATAAGCCACTCTTATTCTTTGTTTTGTTGTTGTTCTTTGTGTTATTTTTTTCAACATTATGACAGTCGACTGTTTCTTTTTCCTCCTTAATCACTTTCTCACATTCAGGACATTTCAGAAATGTGATGTCCTCAAATTGCATGTGAGAGACATGTGAATACAAACAAAATACACTACTTTGTTGCAGAGGCAGAAGTTCAGTGCCAATGTGTTTTCTGCAAACATGCTCATCGAATCAAAGACTGGGACAGGAGAACTCTCACAAGTGGTGTCAATGAGTCCGAAACTAGGGCTGAGAGAGCTTTAGTTTGGGGCACAATTGAAGTATCTTACTGTTTCATGTTCAATAAAAGTTCTGCCTTTTGTTTACCATGACTAAATAAAAAAAGAGATAAAGAAGGATCAAATGAGAGCTTGCAATCAAAGAGGAAGAAAAGCCACATGCACTTATTTCTTGCTCAGGAGGGATAAACATTTCAGCAAAGTCAAGAAGAATGAAATAAGAGCGCTGAGGTAGGTGTAGCTGTGCCGTCATGGAGACACACAACAGCTGTCAATCCCTGCACAAGCCTGGCCTCACAAATTCTCCATCATAGAGTAGGTGCACGGAGACCAACGGCTTACTGAACAAGGACTTCTAAAAGTTGTTAGAGGAAGAGGTATCATTCTCTCTAATGTTTTGGCCAACAAGTCACTAGGTAGAAATAGGTTCCAAAAGAAAGGAAGCGGCATACCATGGAGTTATGAGGAGTATGAATATAATCACAATGCATGGCACATATATAGAAAACTGTCAAAAATAAATAGTAGTCATGCATTATAAAACTTATGTCTGATAATATGGAAATAGTTAAAGCAATAAACTTTACCTTATTTGTTATAACATTATAAAAATTTTATACTCTTTTGGGGTAAAGAAGAACCTCTACAGAAGAGAATTTTTATGTAAGCAACATTGTTTTCTCTGTGCTTACACTAATCAAAAGCTTGATTCTAAACTGTCAAGAAATAAATATCATAAAAATAACCTAGCTACTTAAGCTATTTTCAGAAAAGAAAATTCTTGCTAGGAAAGATGAAATCAGAGATAATGATCTATGATTACTGGTGGCTCATGAACAAAAGGTGCTCAATGTTAGCAAGAGTGGAGTTTCACCACTAGGAGGAAAAATGCAAGTGTGATATAAGAAAATGTCCAACACTGGTAAAAATATACATATAAACTATTTGAATTTTGAGTAATTTGGTCTGAAAACAGATAGAAGTCACCTTACAGCATTGACAGAGGTAGTAGCCAAACAAAGGAAGTGATTATTTGGAAACTTTTAGACCCATGGACCCTAGAAAATACTCATTTTAAGAAAGTTTATAATATAGATGAATCACTTTACTTGAAAATTGATAATTTTATGATATATACTCTAGAAACAGCATCACAAATCTCTGTTGCAGCAACACTGGATTTGTTAGTTTTACTTCGGGGACCATCACCTAAGCAATCCCAGGATTACGTCTCAAAATGTAAAAATAAGTGAAGCAATCAAATGTCCTGTGAAGGGAATTATTTAAAGCAGATCACAAAAGGCAGAGAAAGTGAGAATTACACAAACATTTGCCATAGCAAGCTTTAGATTCATAGACACAACAAGCTTGGGTCTTAACGCCATGATGATGAAGCTGAGCATTACAGAGAGTAGTCCAGTCTTCTTTACCTTCTAAGAAAATGCACTTTCTGAAGCAAGTTTCTAAGGTATTTGTTTTTCAAGTTCCATCACTGTTTTGTCCAGGAACTATAAATTGTATTTTCTCTCAGAACCAGCATCATCTTTTTTCTAGTCTTCATTTTTCAAAGACATATGGGCCTCCTTTCTACAAAACACCTCTAGTAGGAATCTGAACTGCCTCAAATACTCTTGACTCTGACGGACTTAAGGAAAAGCCCTTGTCAACCACAAAAGAACAGCTTATCTCTCACTCTACCACCTAACATAGTAAAGGGGCTTTTGTCTTTGAGACTTAAGTCTTTAATAATTAAGCACACTTCTTAAATCTTTTTTGCTGTTTGTTTTATTTTTCTTTTTTATTATTTTTTTTCATTTATTTTATATGCAGAGCACAGACCACAGTTTCTGATTCCTTCTCTCCTCTTTTTTCCTCTCCCTCCCTCCCCTCTATCGCACCCCACCACTGGTCCTCCATGCCTCCATTCAGAAAGGTGAATGCCTCCCATGGGTGTCACCCAAGCTGGACATTCACATTGAGATAGGACCAAGCTCCTCCCCTTGCATCAAGGCTAGGTCAGGCAACCCAGAAAGCAGAACAAGTCCCCCAAAGGCAGCTCAAGGGCGAGTACTAGGTCCTGATCCCACTGCTAGCCTCACAAACAAACCAAGCTACACAACTGTCACACACAAACAGAGGGTCTGGTTTGGTCCCGTGTAGACTCTGTTTCAGAGCTGATGAGTTCCGAAGAATTCCGGTAAGCTATCTCAGTGGGTTTTTCTTGTCATGGCTTTGATTTGCCTGACTTGTACAATCCCTCCTCCCTTTCTTCAGCAGGTTGCCTAAAGCTCTTCCCAGTGCTTGCCTGTGGATCTCTGTATTTGCTTCTATCAGGTACTGCTTGTAGACACTCTGATGACAATTAGGAAACTCACCAGTCTGATTGCAGGGAAGACCAGTTCAGGTACCCTCTCCATTATTACTAGGAGTCCTAGCTGGGGTCATCCTTGTGGACTCCTGGGAGTTTCCCTGTCACAGGGTTTCTACCTAAGCCCAAAATGCCACTTCCCATCAAGACATCTCTTTCATTATTTCCCCCTTCCCACCACCAAACTGTACATCCTGATTCCTCATGTTCCCTTAGCCCAACACCCACTACTCCCCCACCCCAGAACCCACACCCAGGTTAACCAGAACATCTCTTCTATTTCCCTTTCCCAGGGAAATCCATTTGTCCCTCTTTGAGCCGTCTTTGATGCACAGCCTCTCTAAAGCTGGGGATTGTAGCCTGGTTAATCTTAACTTTATGCCTAATTAAGAGTGAGTATATACCATATTTGTATTTCTGACTCAGGATGTCAGGATTTTTTTTCTAGTTTTATCCATTTGCCTGTAAATTTCATGATATCATTATTATTTTCCATTGTGTATGTGTAACATGTTATTTTTATCTATTCTTCAGTTGAAGGGCATCTAGGTTGTTAGAAATCTGTGTTGAAACTATCTGGGTCTGGGCTTTTTATTTGGGGGGGGACTTTTGGGACAGGGTTTCTTTGTGAAACAGTCCTGACTCCTAGAACTCATTTTGTAAACCAGGCTGGCTTTGAACTCAGAGATCCACCTGCCTCTGCCTTCCAAATGCTGAAATTAAAGCCATGTGCCACCACTTTCTAGCAGATTAGAAGACTGTTAATGATTGCTTCTATTTCCTTAAGGGTTACAGATCTATTTAAATCATTTATCTGACCTTGTTTTAATTTTTGTATGTGGTACTTATCAAAAAATTTGTTCATTTCTTTTAGATTTTCCAATTTTGTGGAGTATGGGTTTTCGAAGTATGACCTAAGGAGTCTCTGCAATTCCTCAGTATCTATTGTTATGTTCCCCTTTTAGTTTCCAGTTTTGTTAATTTGGATTTTTCTATCTGCCTTTTATTTATATTGGAAAAGGATTTGTCTATCTTGTTAATTTTTTTCAAAGAGCTAACTCTTTGCTTCATTGATTCTTTACGCTGTTCTCCTTGTTTCAATTTTATTGATTTCAGCCTGGAGTTTGATTATTTCCTGCCATCTACTCCTCCTGGGTGAATTTGCTTTCTGTTCTAGACTTTTCATGTGTACTGTTAAATTCCTAGTGTGAGATTTCTCCAATTTTTTTTTCTTTTTTGTGGGCATTTTCTCTTAGTACTGCTTTCATGGTGTCCCTTAAATTTGGGTAAAGCGAAGGATAAGTACTCTATAATCCACGAACCCAGAGAAGCTAGTAACATGTGCTCCAGCCCCCGGAAGTGGAAATAGACAAGAATTCCTGAGAAAATTGGGAGCATGAGGGCATGGGGGAGGAAGCAAATAGGGATGGGAAAGGGAGAGGGAACAGAATAGCTGAGGTTGGGGAAGGACTGAGAGGGGGAGCAAGGAAAGAGTTTGCTTGATTAAAGAAGCCATTATGTGGCTAGCAAGAAACCTGGCATTAGGGAATTCCCAGAAATCTATAAGGTTTGTGTTTTCTTTATTGCTTCTGTTTCAAGTTTCAAGTCTTGACCTATTTTCTTCACCTGTTTGATTGTGTTTTCATGGCTTTCCTGGTGGGATTTGTTGATTTCTTCCAGGTTTTTGTTTGCCTTCCCTTGTTTCTTTAAGAGAATTTGTGATTTCCATTTTGGGTTCTCTAACATGTCATAAAATTATTTTTAAAGTTATTTTCATGTGTTTAGGTCTTGCTGTTATAGGATCTCTTGATTCTGGTGGTGGCATATTGCCCCTTTTCTTGTTGAATGTATTCTTACACTGGCATTTACACACCTGGGCTTGTGATAATTATAGGCGTGGGTATTGATTCTTACATTGTCTTGGTTGGGATGAATATTGTGTATTTTATTATCTCTTTCCTTTATTGTCTTCTGGCCTGAATAGCCAAAGGTTCTAGTGATTGGCAGGTCTTCGTGCCCAGTAGGATTTTCTCAGCTGAAATTTATGGGGGTTTGGGTGCCTAGATCCAGAATATCCTCACGTTCTTTTGACTGGTAGGGGCTGTACCTATGCCTACTCTGTTCTTCCAATTTGTATGAGCCATACCTGTAAATATGGAATCTGCTGGAGTTGAGGGGAGGGCTTGCCACAGGGAAGATGATGAGATGGATAGGGTTGGGTGGAAGAGTGAGACTTCGAGTAACAGAATCTAGTGGGTGGTGGTTGTGGCGGTATAGCCTATAGGCAGGTCTCTCACCTGATGGCTGGATGCTAGGAACTGCCCACCTCTTAATTCTTAGCAAAGATGTTCTTTATTATTCATCCACATCATATCTCCTAAACAAAATACCAGAAAAGAAAAGTGGTTTCTTGAAGTTAGGATTTTTTTTCTTATTATGATTCACAAGAAAGATTCATGCCACTGAAGCTGTTTTTGCTCATTTCTAACACATAAATTTTATTTCTTTTCAAGGTTTTGAAATTTGTAAGTGGAGAAGACCTTGGAAAACACCTAATAAAACTTCAAGTTTTATATATNGAGAGAGAGAGAGAGAGAGATGAAAACCTGGCCAGCAATCCAGTTACCAGTTTCTTTTAGAGGTCATATGAAAGGGAAATCTAATATGCACAAGTCTCTTCTATTCTCCGTATATTCTCTTCCTGAAATAGCTCTGTTTTCACATTATAGACCTTGGTCTTTGAGGGAATAATGTCTCTACATGCTGGTGTTGCATCCTAGTACAATTTGTCTACCAATCTCTGCATCTGTAGTAGGAGGTTCACTATTGGCACACCAATGTGGGCTCACTATATCCACATAAAAGCTGAGAACATTTAGAAAGGAATTCTAGATACAAAATAAACAGACTTTGGTGCAGCTTCTTGGTAACCACAAATTTATCTTTTCTAGATGGGCTTGCAGGGAGCAGGGATGCCATGGCTGCTTTAAGAGAGGTGCAGCAAAAACTGCGTACCCTCTTTCAAAAACGGTGGCTTCCTGATTCACCAGCACAAATGGTTCTGACTCTTGGGAGTTCTAGCTACAGAGCATTTAAATGGGGTTTATGAGCAGAGTGGTACAATTTGATTAATGGCAACATAGATGCACTATGTGCCTAAAAATGGGACAATGTACATGGATCTCGGAGACAGTGAACATGACTCCACCATGTTGGACTGGGTAGAGAAAGCAGGCAGTGCTGTGTTGGCCCTAGCCACGCCCAATTAGCATTTACAAAAAAGGGGGGGTGCTTCTGGTCAGAAAATAATTACAGATACACAATAAAGACAGATTCAGATTTAAAAAAGACTTCTAAATGGGTCACAGTGTTGGATAAATATACATAGACTTGAGAAAGAAAGAGAAAAAAAGAGTACAGAGAGTTTTAATTAAAAGAGTGCAGACATAGATTAAAGGAGTAAAGATAGTTAGATAAATATCATATTTTTAGAAAAAGTAATAGAGTAAGAAAAATAAACCATTCAAAGATGGAATATACATAGACAGTCTGGATTATATATATTATTGTGTTCTCTTTGAAGTTTTTGACTGAGAAGGAGCTAAATACAGAGAGATATTTCACATTATGAGCTACTAAGCTAAGCCGACATATTATATTTTAAAGGCATCATGACTTCAGAATTTAGGTCTAAGGATTTGTTGCTTTGGAAAAGAGGTTCTTATTTTGTTTACACAGAGGATGAGAACCTGTGGAATCCTTCCAGATTAATGCGGTTCGATGGACCAAGACGTCCCAAAAGGTTGCCATGAACACCCCCAAAAATTACTTTGCCCAACAAAAAGCAGGAAGAAGTTTGGTGAGAACCAAGTTCAAATTCCCAGATATTGTTTATAAATGTTTTTAGTTTTTACATTTAAAGGGAGATATGATCTAGAGATTTGGTTTGGTATGGATCTTGGTTTATTGATACAAATTTAAGGTCAATTTTATTATTTAAACCAAAAAGGGGAGATGATGTGAGATTTCCCTCTGTATACCATTGATTAATACAAAAACTGTCTTGGGCCTGCACACGGGAGAATAGAGGTAGGTGGAAATCTATACTGAATGCTCAGATAAAGAAGAGAGTCAGGGAGATGCCATGTAGCCACTGCCAGAGACAGATGCACCAGAATTTTGATGGTAGTCTACGAATCTCATGGTAAATATAAACTAATAAAAATGGGTTTAATTTAAGATATAAGAATAAGCAAGAAATACACTTAAGTGATTGGTCAAGCAGTAATTTGAATAACATAGTTTCTAAGTGATGATTTTGAGTCTGGGCAGCCAGAAACAAACAAGTGGCCTACTACATGCATCTTCTTCTAATGTTCTATCACAAGAACTCTCAGGATAGGACTTCTCTCTTGAACCCCTCTCAGATAAGCATCCATTAATTTTAATTGCTCAACTCAATCCCAGATTGTTTCTTCCTTGAAATTCAGGTATATTATATGATGGATGAGAAGATGGTGCTAAGGAACACTGCCAAGTGTCTCTTTGGGAAACCAAGAATAATTCTTGAAAAAAAAAAGGTTGTATGAAACTACACTAAAAAAAAAAAAATCACAGGTATGATTCACCAAGCTGGTAATCCTCAAAGAAAGGAGGAATTTATGGTCATATAGCCACAGTTGCCATAGACACTGTGAAACACACAGGAAAGAAAGGTTACCATAATTATTGTTCGTAAATAAATAATGCTCTGACATCTTGAAACTAAAAAAAAAAATACAGAGAAGCAGAATACAATTTTGCACTCTTGCACTGCAGCTAGAGTGGTACAGAAAAGAAGACACACCAAGTGATGGCTGTGGGAGGACTCAGCACACTACTGAGGTAAGTGTGGATATTGGACATCAACATTGAAAGCAAAAGACTCATTAACAGGCATCGCCAAAAGAATCTATAAGAACTGAGGACTACTTTGCATAATAGCTAAGGAAACTTAACTTGCAGGAAACAGGAGAAGCTTACTGGGTTAGATGCTGGAGTCGTGGAGATTACAGAGGAGCAGGACAGACTGTTGTCTAGAACATTGCTATTGTCTGGTTTTCCCTAGAGCTCTAGACCTGCAAAATAGAAGCTCGAGTCCAGTTTATCACATAGTTTCCCAGCTTGAATACACTGTTTACAGTGCATTTTAAACTCATCTCTTGAAGCAGTTAGTTCTTGTGACTTATTATTGTCATTCATTCCACTTATTTCCTAACAATCACAAAGTTAGTGTTTATAACTTCTTATTTAAAAACTACACATAAGATGTTTCTTCAGTGACACTGGGAAATCAAGGGGGATATTTAATTGTGCTGAATATTAATTATGATAAGTAGTCTTCCAATAACCTGTACATCATTATTGATGGTCATGGTCTCAGCTTCTCCTTAGAGACCTGTTTAGTTTCAAAGATATTGGACATAGGGCTGGAGAAATGGCTCAGTGGTTAAGAGCACTGTTTGCTCTTCCAGAGGTCCTGAGTTCAATTCCCAGAAACCACATGGTGGCTCACAACTATCTGTACTGAGATCTGGCACCCTCCTCCAGTGTGCAGGCATACATGGAGGCAGAATACATAAGAAATAAATAAATCTTTTTAAAAAGATATTGGACATATTATCTTATTCTATAATCAAAATCCTCCTTGGGTAGTTTTCCTGTGAAACACACAGGAAAGAAAGGTTACCATAATTATTATTCACTAATAAATAATGCTCTGACATCTTGAAACTAAAAAAAAAAAGAAATTAGCTTTGGTTTTTGCTTCAAGAATTTTCTGATAATCAACTTTTCTTGGTAAAAGTTTGCTCACCTGAGCAAAATCTTTTATCAGATCCATGATTACTTAGTGAGGCAGAGAGATTTTCAGCACACAAATGTATTCAGCAAGTCTTGACTTACTTAGGCACAGTTGACAGGAAGAGAGAATATATAGAAGGAGAAAGAGGAAAGGGAGAGCAATAAAGGAGGAGGAGAGGAGGGTGACAGGAGCCAACCACCCAACAATACAACAAGGCATGGAATCAGAAGGACAGAGATATAGAATAAAGAAAGGGAACACCAATAGGCAAAAGGTAGAAAGATTAATTTATGTTAAGAAAAGATGGGTAGAAATAAGCCAAGATAAGGCCAGGCATTCATGAGTAAGAATAAGTCTCTGTGTATTTATTTGGAAGTCGGGTGGTGAGCCCCCCAAGAGGAAAGAATGGAAAAAAAATTTCACCCTTGCTTACTGTGCTGATTAGTAAAATTCACCAGTTACAGGTAATATCTCAGTTCTACTTATTACTTACTGTGTAATCTTGGAATTCAACCCCCAAATTACATGTTCTAGTTACTTTTCTGTTGCTGTGATAAAATATTCAGAACCAAAACAGCTTAGGGAATGGAGGGCTATATTTGGTTTCCAAGTCGAAGTCACAGTATCATCACTAAAAGAAGTCAGGGCAGGACGTTGACGTAGAAAGCATGGGCAAACACTTCATATTAGATTCCTTTCAAGCTCTTGCTCAGCTTTCTCATATCTCACAGGGCCACCCGCCTAGGAAATGATGCCGTCGGCAGAAGACTTGTTCCCTCCTCTAGCAATTAACAATCCCCATAGGCATAGGAAAGTCTGCTCTGGGGAATTCTTCAGTGGGGTTTTCCTACTCAGGTGACTTTAGTATACATCAGTCAACAGGTAAAGTTAACTAGGACATCAAATAAAAATGAGCCCAGCATGGTGATCCAGCACTTGGGAGGCAGAGACAGGCAGATCTCTGGGGCTCAATACACATTCAGATGTTTCAAAACGCACAAGGTACACAGGTGCTAAAGAACAACACCAAGGTTATCTCTGATTTCTACAGACATAGGCACAAATCCATAACATCAGCACATAGAAATAATAAATAGGTATAATTAGCGGGTTTTTTTATTGGAATGTTTCAGTAGTCATTTGGAAGTAAGAAGCTGACATACATGGGTATGTCACTAAGATCCAGAGGAGGCACCAACGCCCTCTCTGCTATAACTGCAGCTCTGACCAGGCATACACCTCAGGGTCATGGAACTAACTGATCATTATGCTGAGTCTAAGCTTTTATTTCCTTTCTTGACACCCAAATTCAGAGTATATTTCTTTATCTTTTAAATAGAATATTTTTTGAAATCCTTTATCATCACAATTTTTAAACATGTTTCTTTGCTAGAAGTCTGGCTATTGATAGCACATGTACTGTTTCTACCTGGTTTCATTGTCTTTTATGCTAAACATATGGGGAGAATTTTACACGGAGGAAAACAAATGGTACATATAGTTTTTTCCAGCAGACACCAAGAATCAAAAGTCAGAAGTCATCACACTGGTCCCTGGTAGAAGAACCATTCCTGGTAGAAACTGCATCTCTAAGAACTTTTCTCAAACTTGCCTTGTAGCTTAAAAACACTTATCTCCTAACAGGCAGTCAATAAGCAAGTGGTCACTGGACAATTGGTCTCAAAAGGAAACCTAAATTAGTGACCGATACCCTAAGTGCAGGAGCCACTTCCTCTAGCCACATGTGGGTTCACTATGAAGGGCTGAAAAATAGATTTTTATCTCCATGTAAGTTGGTCCCGAACCTGAGAAAGATCCCTGTACCTTACAAACTTTTTCTCTATAAATAAACCTGTTGTGCTTGTTATTATAAATGTTATAATTTTACCCATCTTAGTTAAAGTTTCTATTACTGTAAGAAAATATTACTGAAAGATATTTGGGGAGGCAAAGGTATATTTCAGCTTACATTTACATATCACAGTTCATCATGAGGGAAGTCAAGGTATCTAATAGGGCATGAATCTAGACACAGTAACTGAAACAAATGCTGTGGAGTATTGCTTATTGGCTTTCTTCCTATGGCTTGCTCAGACTGCTTGACTGCTTTATTAGAATCGAGAGCCAGCATCTCAGAGATGCCACCACTCATGGTTAACTTTTCCTTCCCGTATCAATCATCAATCAAGAAACTGCACCACAGACTTGCTCACAAGCCAATCTGGTCTATGGAGGCTCTTAGCTAACACATGTGAAAAAAGGTTCTCTTTCTCTTCTTCTTTTTACATACATGTGTGTATGTATATGCGTTTTATTAGTATGTGATGTATGTGTGATAGCAGTTGTGTGCTCTTGCACATGTGGGCAGAAGACAGAGGAAGACATTATATGTCCTGCTATACTACTCTATACTTTATGCTTGAGGCAGAGTCTCACACTGGACCTGGACTAGGCTGGCAGACACCAAATCCTCAATGATCCTGTCTCTGTCCCCTACAGTGTTAGTGGCACAAGCCCATATGACAAGAAATTTATTTGAATTTGAACTCAGGTCTTCATATTTGTACAGTAAGTGTTCTTGCCATTTGAGGCACCTATTTACCCTTTACCAAATGTTTTTAATATGAAAACAAACAAAAGTAAACTTACCCATTTTAGATCCATAAAGCAGAGCTTAAACCTGGCAGGCTGCGGGGGCTGGAGAGATGACTCAGAGGTTAAGAGCTTTGCCTGTTCTTGAAAGGGTCCTGAGTTCAATTCCCACCAACCATATGGTAGCTCACAACCATCTGTAATGGGGTCTGGTGCCCTCTTCTGGCCTGTAGGTATACACACAGACAGAATATTGTATACATAATAAATAAATAAGGATTTAAAAAAAAAAACTGGCAGGCTTCATGTGCTTATTCGCCCACCCTTTACTCTTGTCTGTCCATGTAACCCAGTTGCTTTGTGTTGTGAACAACCACTAAGCCCCAAATCCTATTGTTCCTTTCAAGTAAATTTACCTTCCAACAGAAAATTATGACATCACTCCAAATAGAGCTCAATAAAGTGTCTACTATTGTGTTGCTAATTTTGAAGTTTGGATGTGAAAAGTCCTCTAGAGGTTCACCAATTTAAAGACTTGATCTCAAGTTGGTGAGGCTGTTTGTGAAGGCTTCCAGTGCTGAAACTATGAGCCAAGGTAAACTCTGGCCCCTTAAGTAGGTTCCTGTCAGATAGGTGTTAATGGAGACTGCTTTTTCATTTCCCCACCAGACTCAAATAACCACACGAAAACTATATTAATTACAACATTGTTTGGCCAATGACTCAAGAGTATTATTAGATAGCTCATAATTATATCTTAAATTAACCCATTTCTATTAGTTTATGTGTCCCCATGAAGCTGTAGCCTACTGTTAAGGTTTCAGCATCTTTCTCCTTTGGAAACAACATGTTGTCTGACTGCCTTCTTTCTTTCTTTATCTATGTTCAGATTTCCCATCTGACTTTATTCTGCTAAGCCATTGCCCAAAAGAACTTTATTAATTAGCCAATAAAAGAAACATATACACAGGATAATTCACATCATCTTCCCTTTTGTGTCTAAATAAAAACGAAGGTTTTAATTTTAACATAGTAAAATTACATAAAACAAAACAGTTTTAAAATAAGAACTACAGTTACAATATTTAGTCTATCTGCATTAGGCAAAAATAAAGAAAAATTTCTATCATCTATTTTATCTTTGTGAGTCTGAGGTTTCATATCTAATTTATCTTTTATTATAACTAAGGAAAACTATAATTATAACTGTCTACAACTATATCAAAGATCCCAGAAGGATAAACTATTACCTAAATAAACAGGAAACGCATTGTAAGCAACTTCTAAAACTCTAGAATTGATAGAGACATCTCACTGCCTGGATAGTTACCCAAATTCTTCTACAATATTTGGGCTTTCATCTTCAACCTATAGTTCCATAGTATCTGGCAGACTTTTTCATGAAGAGGCAATCTGAAGGACTCTTTTGCCTATATTGACAGTTTGTCAGTCACTTTCTTCTGTGTCCTCCAGAATGTCTAGTAGACACGTTCATGAAGCAGAAACCCTAAATAATTATCTCACCCTCTTTTGGAAAGTTCAGCGTCCTCCAGAATGTCTAGTAGACACTTTCATGAAGCAGAAACCCTAAATAATTATCTCATCCTCTTTTGGAAAGTTCAGCCATTATTTTTATGGGTTCTGCATGTCCATTTTATACAGCATACCATCAAGCAGTCCAGGTAAAAGCAGTTTCTTACCCAAATGTTTAGCCTTGTCACATTGAAGGCAAATTCCATAACAGGTTTCTTCAATGCTCATCAACCTCTTTAAAGTAATTGATGCTCCCTATAGGAGGAGGGCCCGCTTGTTTGTCCTGGCCATCCGACTAGCTTAGCCCCAAAATAACCATACAGAAACTATATTACGACTAGCTTAGCCCCAAAATAACCATACAGAAACTATATTAATTCAACTACTGTTTGGCCCATTAGCTCCAACTTCTTATTGGGCTAACTCTTACATTTTAATTTTAGTTTAACCAATTTCTATTAATCTGTTTATCACCACATGGCAGTGACTTACTAGCTAAGTTTCTAACCGGAGTCTATCTCAGGCAGAGGATCCATGGCATCTCCTGACTCAACTTTCTTCCTCCTAGAATTCAGTTCTATCTTTCCCACCTAAGTTCTGCCATATCAACAGGCCAGGGCAGTTTCTTTATTCATTAACCAACGAAAGCTGCACATGGACAGAAAGACCTCCCACACCAGCTCCCTTAAGCAGACTTTTCTCACTGTTGAGAAAAGTCTATGTCTTTAAAATCTTTTCAATGCCATATTCTGTAGGTCTTTGAAGTGTTGAAGTTTATATGTGTAACTTAAATATTTCTCTGTATATCTAGAAAACCTAACACAATTAAAAATTAATTATTATATATGACTATTTATCAATTTTTATTTCTTAAGTATACATTACATGTTTAAATGGGCTACACAAATAAATGCCTTAAACAAGAGCAGAAATACATATACACAATATAACAAAATCAACCTTAAATTTGTATCAAAATTGCAAGATCCATACCAATGCAAAGTATTTATTGCTATAGAATATCCCCCTTATTTTTTATGAAATGACTATGAACATTAATCATTTATAATCAACATACTTTAAATGTAAACAAGCATTTGTGAACAATATTTGGAAATTTGAGTGTAGTTCTCTAGACTACTTCCTGCTGATTAAGGGCACTGTTAATCAGGTCTTTCATGGGTATCCTTTGTGGTTGGTCCATCTCTGTCAGTTCTGAAGCTGTCATGGATGTTGTACTACATGGGCCATTGCTTCATGGGGTCTTGTTTGATCAAATCATATTAGCTGTTAAGGAATCCATAGCTTTCTATCCTCTGTGGAAACAAAAGCAGAACCTCTTTTCCAAAGTAGCTTGGACATAGACTTAAATTTTGAAGCAAAGATACCTTTAAAATATATATGTTGATTTAGCTTAGCAGCCCATATGATGAAATATCTCTCTGTACATAGCTCATTCACAGTCAAAAAATTCAAAGAGAATACAATATGCATAATCCAGACTCTTTGTGTATTTTATATCTTTACATGGCTTTTTAAAATTCTATTTTTTTATTTTTATTTTTTAATTTTTGATTTTTACATTTTTTTAGGCAGGATTTTTCTGTGTACTATACTGGAAATCACTCTGTTTACCAGGCTGTCCTTGAACTCACAGAGATCTGCCTGCCTCTGCCTCCCAAGTGCTGAGATTAAAGGCTTGTGCCACCGCATACAACTATATTTCTTTCTCTACCATTTTTTTCTTTCCCAAGCATACACACACACACACACACACACACACACACACACACAGAGAGATAGATAGAGATAGAGATACACACTGTAAACCATTTGTATATTTTTCCATCTGAATCAGTCTTTATTATATATCTTTATCTTTTTCTGACCACATGAGTCTTTAATACGCTAAGCAATATGACTAGGATTAAAGCCACAATTTTGTAACTGAGTTTATCTTACTCCTTGGCTTCCTGAGAGATTAGCTTTATAGCAGATGTACTGGCAGGAGCTGTATTTTTTGCTTGTTTGTTTGTTTTTTACCATATCTCTGTGTTGTTTCTAGGTCCATGCCATCACCAAGAAGCATGCTGGTATCTGTTCATAGTGACCTTTTTAGTGTTTTGTAGCAAGGACTCTTAAAAAAGCTGTGAGGTTTTTGCTGCTAACACTGAATCAGGAAGGCATTCCTAAAAGAGCCATGTCTCTGCTCGCTGGAAGCAAACAGGGCCTGCCAGAGAAAACAAGTACAGAGAAGTTGCACTTGAATTTGTCCTTGTCTGTCTAGAATTCTTTTTTTTTTCTAAAGCTTTCTCAAGCTTTATATGGAAATTATTGCCTGACATTAGTGCCATTTGTTAACAGAGACTGTTTTGTTGTTGTTGTTGTTGTTGTTGTTTTGTTTCCAGGCTAACCAGACCCAAATAATCACACACAAATATTATAGTAATTACTACACTGTTCCATCAATGGCTCAAACATATTCCTAGCTAGCTGTTATATCTTAAATTAACCCATTTGTATTTTTCTATGTATCACCACAAGGCTGTGATCTACCAGTAAGGTTCTAGCATATATCACCTTTGCAGTTTCATGGTGTCTCCCTGACTCTGTCTTCTTTCTCTCTTTCTCTCTGTTTGGATTTCCCTCCTGGCTTTACTCTGCTAAGCCATTGAACAAAACAGCTTTATTCATTAAACAATAAAAGCAGCACATATACAGAAGGACTTCTCACATCAGCCAAGTATTTGATCATAACAAGGAGAAAATTGACAAATATAATATTAGTTTAATTATATTTTATGAACTTCTTTTTGCATTTGTGTATGTGTGTGTGCATGCACATGCATGAGCATAGATGCACTGACACACTGAAGCATTTGCAAATATCAACTTTGGGGAACTAAATCTCTTCTTCTACTCTATCGATCCTGAGGATCACCTTCAGGTCATTAGACTTGGAGGCAAGTGCCTTTACATGCTGAGAAAATGCTTTTAAAGCAAGCAATTCTGTACTTTAGTGGCCTCAGCTTCATTTCACTCAAATTTCTATAAAGGAATCTCACATTTTCATTTTAGACATCAAATCATGCAGCCTAACAAGGTCTATCATTCAACATACAGCAGAAAAATGAGAGGAAAAGAAAGAATCCATGCAGTTCCTGATATAAGTCAATCTAATCTAATGTGAGAAACTAACTTTACAGATAGGGACATGTGCTGTCTTAGAATAATGTTATACTTATGTCTGAAAACAAAAAAAAACCTCTTGTATCTTACCTATTATCAAAAAATGCTAGCAAAAAAACTGAGCATGGATGATTTTATTTTTGCTTATTGTGATGGTTAAATGTTGATGATATATTTCCTTAGATACAGGGTACACCATTATCAATATATTTCTATCTTGAATGTTTGTGTGAAGATGTATTTGGCTATATAAATTAATATTTAAATGTGGTGGATGCAATAGCTCAGATCGCCTGTCCTAAATTGGAAAAAGTTCATCTAATCAATTACAGTATTGGACAGAACAAAGATTGACCCCTCAGAGTGAAAGACAGTTTCTTTTGCAAAAAATTTTGTTTGCAACATAGGCTTATACTGAATGTCAAGTCAGATGGGTTTTGGCTGGAAGGAACCATCCACAGAACTGTCCTGGTCCCAGGCCATCAGTCTCCCAGTGTAATCATACTTCAGTCCTACTTAGTCACCAGCCTGATAAAGGTGCTCTGTTGATTCTGTTGGCCATATGAGACAACTGCTTGTGGTAATGCATGTGATCCACCCCCTTTATTTCTCATATATATGCTATTCTTAAATTTAAACTGTTCAGATTTGAAATAGATGTGGTGCCCTTTGTTTAATTTGGCCTTTTAAGTTTCCACATTAGAGGTATTAATGGGTATTATAAACCGTGCCTCTGCAGACACATTATCTTCAACAGTGATCTTTAGCAGCTAAATGTCATCACATCACTACTGACTAAACTTCAATATAATTACCTGACATAAACAGGATTATACATTGAGCTGCTGCCTCCCTGGGAATGTGGATATATCCACAACATCTTGTCACTTCCTGAGTTGAGGCTAAAGAGTGATCCTGAAAGGGTAGGAATTAAGGCCATGCCCACAAACTCAGCTTAGTAAATAGGACAGGGAGCTGAGCATATTTTCCCACCTTTGGAATACCATTATTTTATGGAAAGTACTTGTGATAATACAAGTTCATTGATCAATAAATAATAAAACTGCCTCAAAAAATTTCTGCAACCAACTTTTCTAAGAAAATAATGCTTTGCTCATCTTAGCCAACAGCTCACCTTTCCAGACAATACATTTCTCACCTGACCAAAAGATCAAAAGTGGTTGATTTATTGAGATTCACCTTAAAACTCATACAATGGCTATCAACTCAGAATTCAGATAATATAAAATTTTCTCCCATATTAAGTTTTCTGCTCAGAAAGATGCTAAGTTATTATTTGAAGCACATCTCATGATTTTGTGAGGATTTTTTTTGCATTTTCCCTCTTTAAGACATGTCTGAGTTTGTTAGTAAAGTACTTTACTTTGCCTTGTTATGTAGCTTTACTTAAAATGAAAGTTTGTTGGTGAAATTGGTATACTCATCTCTGAAGAACTGGTTCATTTTCCCATATAGAAATACAGAAAGAAAACAAAAGCAGCAAAAAAAGTATATATAACCACCATTGTTACTAGAATATTTTTTCAGCCAAAGGACAATAAAAAACAACTTTACTAGCATCCTAAATCATAATCAGTTTTGTGTGAGTATAATTCAGTACCACTTGGTCACCTAACACAAACCGCTATCTCTACTCTCATCCAGTGTTCAAAGATTCAAAGACTCATTACACTTACCATGGGAAGGTGGTAAATCAATAACCACACAGATAACACCACCTCCAAAATTCATCTGGGAGGCCCTGTAATTGAAATTATAGCAATTCCTTGATTTTCTTTCAGAAAATCAGAACTGATGAAGTTCAGGCTTGGCTATGTAATATTAGAAGAGTATTGATTGTCTTTTGACTTCTTCACAATCAGATTCAGTAAAAAGTATGCACTGTTCAGGTACAATTGCAGTCCATGCTCTGTACCAGACAATGTTCCAGGAAATGAGAATATACTTTCAGGACACACAACCATTAAATCAAATAATGTGAATAAGATAAATTTTTAAAACTAATAATACAGACATGTGATGATATTAATACCATATTCTAATTTTTAAAATGGAAATTCAGAAGTGCTAAAGACAAAGCTGGGGAGATGGCTCAGGAATGAAGGCCACATTTAAAAGATCATAATTATTCAGTTCTGATCACTCACTTCAGGTGAAATGACCTGTAACTTCAGTTTCAAGGGATCCAATGCACTCTTCTGACTATCCAGTGGAGTTGCTTGATTGTATATTGATGCTATTTAATATTTTAAGGATTTTCTCCCTTTTTCCTACTGGAGTAATAGCATTCTGTTTTTCTACCTAGAGTATACAAAGCTTCCCAAATTTTCTGTATCCTCATAACATCTACTATTTAAAAAAAAACAAAAACAAAAAAAATGACTCTATGGGTTCTGAAGTAGTAATTTATATGGTTTTCATTTGTCCTCATTAAATATATGTTTTGTTTACTAATTGTGAATTTGTATATATTTCAGGAGAAAATATACATTAAAGCACTTTCAGCAATGTCTCATCAAATTTTTACTTATGTTGCATGAGCATTTCTGCCAGGTCTCCTTAGCCTTATTCCCCAGGGAAAAGTGTGTGCACTATCTGCCTGTTCTGCAGCCCCACAACTGCAGGACAATCAAGACCACAGCCCCACAACGCAAGACAATCAGACGCAATAGGAAGTCAAGTCAATGCAGGAACTCAGTTTATTACTGTGAGCATCAGCTTATATAGGTTAAGTGATATCATGTGATATGGAGGTACCTCCAGCCAATGACAGACAGCCAAGCCCTCCCTCTGGCTGGAGGTGTGTCTTCCTAGATTTTGCCATCTCATCCTCTTCTTCCTCTAATCAGGCCACACCTACTCCAACAGGTCTATACCTCCTAGTAGTGCCACTCTCTTTAGGGGCCATTTTCTTTCAAATCATCACATTCTACCCTCTGGCCCCTGAAGGCTTTGTAGCCACAGTGTAATAAAAAATGTATTCAGTCTATTTTCAAAAGTCCCCATAGTCTATAGCAGCCTCAAACTTATTTAACAGTCTAAACTTAAAAGTCTCTCCTGAGATACATGCCATCTCTTAACTTTAATCCCCTAGAAAATCAAAACCAACAAGCAGGGTGCATACTTCCAACATGTAATAGCACAGAATATACATGACCATTCTAAAACAGGGAAGGGAGCACAGTGAGGAAATACTTGAACAAAGCAAGACCAAAAACCACCTGGGCAAACTCCAAACTCAGTATCTCTGTGTCTGATGTCAAAATTCTGCAGATCTTCATTTCCTTTCAGCATTTTTGCCTGAAATGCACTTCTTTCTTTTAGAGTGTTTCCATTTCCTGTTAGCAGGTTCCTTGGCAGGTATGCCATGGCTCTGGCATTTCCAACATCATGGGGTCTCCAAGGCAATCCAGGTTTTGCTTTCACAGCTTCACAAAATTCCCTCTCTAGGCCTCCATTCAGGGACACCCCTGACACATGCCTGGCCTCAGCAGCTTTTCGTAGTCACGGAGGAATATTTTATACATCTTTCTTCTACTGGTAAATTCAGAAGCATGTGCCAAAGCTGCCAAGATCTGCTGCATACTGGGGTTAGTACATGGCCCCTGGTTCAAATACTTCACCAGCTTTCTGTTTTGCATAGTTTCTTCACTACCTAATCTTGACTACCTGGATCTTTAGACCTGGGTGACTTTGAACTCAGAGATCGTTCAATTACTTCACCAGCTTTCTATCTTTCACTGCCTAAGCTTGGCTATCCTAAAATTTGCTCTGTAGACCAGACTGTCTTCAAACTCAAAAATCCTTCAGTTTCTGCCTTCCCAATGCCAAGATTAAAGCTTTCCACCACTACACATAGCTCTAAGCTTTTATTAGTTTCTTTCCACAGCTGGAAACTTATCTGGGTGAGATCTTGTCCTGAGGTCAACACTCCGTTTATTCCGTTTCTTAATCTGGTCATTTCCTTGAAAACAGGGTTTTTCCTATTCTACTTCTTGGTGTTCTTTTTCTCCTCAATTTTACATTTTATATATTTCTTTGCTCAGCTTTCTCCTGTTTATTATAAAACATTAGAGTTACCACTAATATTCACATGATGAGTATATAGTAGGCCATTTTGAGATTTTTCTCTGCCAATGGAATTAATTCAAAACTCTTCACTTTAGACTCAGGCAGACTCTTTGGACAAGGGCAAGAAAGAAGCCACATTCTTCACCAAAATATCATGGTCTCTAGCCCACATGTTAATATTCTTTTCCTTGGAAACTTCTTGAGTCAGCCCCCTACAGTTCATCAGATCACACTTAGCATCACTGTCTTCCTTGATTCTGAAAGTCAGGACTATTAAGCAGCACATAAAATGTTCAACTCCTTTTTTATTCTGCAGATATGAGGTCTATATTCCTTCAAACAAAACCATGATCAAGCACATAACAACAATACACTAATCACTGGTACCAACTTCTATCTCAGTTAGGATTTCCATCGCTGTAAGGAGACACCATGACCATAGCAGATCTTATAAAAGATAACATCTGTTTGGGGTAGGATTACAGTTCTGAGGTTCAGTCCATTATCATCATGTACTGAAGTCAATAGCAACTCATACAAAAAGACAACTGATAGAGTGTGTGGTGGTTTGAAAGTATATGGCTTGCAAGGAGAGTGGCACTATTAGGAGGTGTGTCCTTATTGGAGTAGGCGAGGCCTCAGAGTACATGTGTTACTGTGAGAGTGGGCTTCAGGATCCTGATCTGGGGATATAGGCAGGTCTAACAAGAGCCAGCATTCCACTACCCAGAGCAATAAGAGAGATGTCACACTCCCATTCGGTTATTTGAGAGTTCAGCCAGACCTACCAACTCTTTTTCTGACCTACCTTGGCACCCCAAGGACAAGCCTCACCCTGGTGCGGATGGAAGTCAATAAATCCGAGAGTGCTGTTACCTGAGAATCCATTGGCAAGTTTTTAATGCCTAGGCTGTACAACAGAGCTTCAGACCCCTGAGGGCACTCTGTGATACTAGAGGCCAAGAAATTGGATAGGCTCAGTGCAGGAGGTCAGGCATTAATGGGAGTCAAGATGGAAACTGGAGAGGCCCAGGCAAACTGGACCAGGGAAAGTCAACACAAAGGAAGCCTTTGGTGTGCTCTTGTGCCAGGGTTGTGTAGGCAGGCATTGAGAAAAAGCCTCTTATTTGTTTTTTAAAAAACTACTTGATTGAATTGGTGAATCTCTGAATGACCCCAGTTGTTGTTTTCATTGCCCCTACGTTTGTATTGCCCTTGTTTTTGCTGTCTCCATTTTTCATATGTTCTATGTATTGGCTTCATTTTTGCTTTCTTTATTCTTTTTATGTATTTCTGTTCTCTCATTCATCTTCTTCAGATACAGGTGGACTTAGGAGCCAGACCAATCTTTAGCTGTTGCCACTCTCACACAGCTAGGATAGTACAATTTAGAACCCCTCCCCAGCATACCAGCTTTGGGTGACTTTATGTGCTTCCAACACCCAGGGCCAAAGCTGACAATGCTATTTTCTGTGGCTACTTTGATAGCCAAGGTTCCAAATTGCTACCTTTGAGTTTTCTGGTCACTGAATTCAGTTTTTCAGGAATTCTAATGTCTTTTGGAAAATAGAGATGGTTAAAATATGTTTATGCTCTTCTGCTGCAGTGAAAGGTGGCCTCAAAAAGCAGGAAAGTGTCGGTCCTGTGTCCAGCAATCCATCTGGCTGTGTGGCAGTGAAACAAAATAAAATAAAATAAATCAATAAAGAGCAGCTAAAATATATATAATGTTGGTTTCATCTAACTGTCCAAAAGTTTTTCTAAGATGTACACCTTAAGATTTGTAAGACTTAGCATATGAATGCTCTGTACCTCAAGATTTCCAAGTTTATTAAATATGGCTAAAACTCTTTAGAATATATAATAAAAGTTGACTTAAAACTTCGAAAATGGGGTTAATAATTAGAGAGATCCATAGATAATGTTAAAACAAAGACCTAATCCATTAATGTCTCTAGTTCTGGATGAGTCTCAAAATTTACTAACCAACTTTTTTAACTCCTGCAATTCTACTTTTAGCTAACTGTTCTTGTTAACATGAATTAAATGCTTTAGGGCTCACCCTGAGAAAGGTGCAAGGTTACATTGGCATACCAAACACCCAATGAGGTCTCAGGTCAACTAAAGTTAGGGGTACAACTACTAAACACCAGAAACTGGGATTTCCTATCTTATGATGTAGCAAGGCAATGAGAACATAAGCAGTCTGACAACTGCCTGTGAAATGTCTCTCCTTACCTAAGTCTATTTAGGCTAAGAAAGGCTAATTCAAAAATGTATGTTTAACCTTGTCTTTGCTAACTTAGTTAGACTTTAGCTATTTTGATATTTAAAGTCATACAAGAAACAGAAATATTCTGCAATGGTACAGTATAAAAAAATAACCAAGAAAATAAAGTTGCCACTCTCCCTATGAATTATATTTATGATTTTAAGTTTTATTTTTATACTAAAAGAGCTTCAGTTTAAGAATTATAATTTTTTAAGGTTTACGTAACAAGAATAAAACTGTAAATTTCTAATCTGATAAAAGCTACTAACTCATTGTAAACTGTAAGAGATAATTAAGACATGTAGATTAATAGTCAATGATATTGATCAAATCCTTTATAATATAAATGATCAAATACTTTACAATGATAATTCATTTGTAGGTGCAACCTTTATTTAGCCTCCTGTGTATGTTTTCAAGGTTAAACCTAAAACAAGTAAATTAAAAACAAGTAAAGTTCATTTAAAATTAAATTACTTAATAGGTGCCCTTCAAAACTTTTCATAGACCTGCTGAATATGGCATTTAAAATATTTAATGAAAAAATTCATAAGATAGGCAGAAATCCTAGTTCTCAGAGGGAATCCTAAGTTCTCCAAAGATGATGCGGCACAAGAAACCTGAGTTATGGTATTGCTAACCACTGGGGAAATCACAATGCATCACCCACTGCCAGTGTCTGCCTAAATTGTGGACACCTTTGTGTTGTTTGCCCTGCTCTGCTTCATCAGAGATAGTCAATTTTTCCAACTTCTTCCTCTAAAGAAATTTCTGATTAAGGGAGCCAAAGGCCTATGATGTCTTGTGGCAGCTACTGATGATTTATTGCTGTCCAATGTGATAGCCAAAGACCTATGACTATTGCCCCCAACATAGCCACCAAGACTATGGGATCCTAGGATGACAGTGGTCTCTGTCATTTCAGTTAATATATAGGCCATTTAAATTATACTTTCTGATATAATTTATCGTTCTCAGATCATTGATGGTATTGACATCCACCTGTAGATTTTCTTCAATTTAGAAGTTGTCAGGTAAACGCATTTCAAATATAAACCCAGGCCTTACTTTTCTAGAGCTGTTAGGTCATCTGATGAAAAAGACAAACTCATGGACAAGTTTGCCTTATTGATAGGCTTCATATTAAATAATAAACAGGTTTCAGATGTAACTTTTACTCTTTAAAGAAACTCATTTTAAAAGACTGTGCTCAGTAATTAACCATTTATGTATGAATAATGGTAAATGATAAAAAGCTTAAGTCTTATTTAAATTTTAAAGGTCTAAAACTAAATATAGTTATCAGGGTATAAAAGCCTAAATGTACTGTGAGGGCCTAAGGAAATTATTTAAGTTGTGCAAATACAAGTTACTCATGTCATTGTTATACTAAAAATTGAAAAGTTCAAAGTTTCAGCATTGATCAATGAGTTCTGAAAAGTTGGTAAATCACTGACTATTAGTATCAGTCACAAGCTCAAGATTTTAAATTTCCTCTGCTTATCTTCTAAATATATATCTTGCACTCTGGAAACACTTTTAACACCAAAGTTCATGCTTGGAATCCCAAACCACAGCTTTTGCTATAAACTCAAAGGCATGAGTCTTCTCCACCTGCTTTATAGACACACCTGTTGGTTGCTTTTATTACAAGTGAGTTTCAGCACAGATTAAACAATAGTAATGTAAACTTCAGGGAACCAGAAGATTTTTAAGACTTAAATTCACCTCTTGCAGGTCAAATGGACTCCAGATAAGTACTCCTGTTAATCAACAGCCTAATCTTCCCTGCTTGTAGCCTAATCTGGAGGGAAGTTCCAAATATAAAAGTGTTCTTTAACTTCTGTCCCTAATCTGTATTTGTCCTGGCACAGTTATACTCCACTGGTAGACAGGATCCAGAAATAATCTGTATACTACAAACTACTTCAAAGACGATCAATACCAGGCCAGTCTCAGGGAGTCCAACAGTTATGGTTTCAGTAAAAGGCTGTGGATCCCCAAGTGGCTGCACAAAGAAAGACAGAAATACCACAGGCCTCCAAAGGCAGCTGGTCCAGGGCAGGGAGCAATGTGGCAGCTGAGTCTGTCTACCTATCCGTACGGTACGTCTCACTCCAACCTATAAATAAAAGTGTGTTTTGGAGGGGAGAAGGGAGAAGAACAAAGAGAGAGGCAGAGAGAGAGAGAGAGAGAGAGAGAGAGAGATGAGGGAATAGGAGAAGTGGAGAGAAGGGAGAGACAGAAGCTGCCTCTTCGAGAGAGAGATGGAGGAAGGAAGAGACTCAGGTTGGAAGCGGGAGATCAGCTTGCCTCCGTGGATGGGGGAGGGAATGGGCATGGCTTATCTTTTAAAGGGACAGAGCAGACCATTACACCAACAAAATCAGAAAGCCCTGTATATGCTACAAACAGATATGAACTCTTATGTTCAATGTGATGATTCCCTAGGTTTTGAGCTGAGTCAGCAAATCAGATGCTTCTGATGAATACCCCTTTGTCCTAATCCTCTTCTGGCCTTTGGCAAATAATTTAGCCTTCCTTGGCCCTGAAAACAGAGTCCTAACTTCATTAGGAAGTAGTTACAAAGGAGAGTATACCATTCTTTGTCCACAACAAAGGGTAGGAATATGAGGACTGAGAGGAATTTTCTGGAAAAGGGACAAAATGGCTGCCTATATTCCCTATTGGCATACCAATATTATATGGATTTAAATTGTTTGTTTTTATAAATTGGCCATGTATCCTCTGATGCATTACAAATTTTCCACCTTCCCCCAGATAAGGAACACTAAGACCCTATGAAAGATTTGACAGGAGCACATAAGACAAGGGGGAATGATGAACCAACATGCCTCCAATTTAAGGTTAGAAACCATCTTATACTAAACACAATACAAGATCATTCCTGTTTATGATTAAATCTCTGTTTCTTAAGAGTTGGACTATGCCCCACTTGTAATCTTAACTATTGTTCTTTATTGCCTGTTCTAGGATATGGCAACCATGCATTCCTTTGTTTCAAGAGTTATGCAAATTATATTGAAATTTTGTCTTTGTCTCAAAAGGTTGTTATGACTGCCTTTTTATGAGTACCTTGTTAAACCCACCTTGCAATCATGTCTTTCTTTCAGGAGGTTGTTATGACTAATTTGTTATGCTTGTATTCTGTTGCTATAACCCTGTCTATTTTGCCCACCAAATAACCCATTTAGAAGCCCACTATACAAATTTTGTCTTCCTCACAGCCAATGCTGACTTCTCAAACCCCACCTTAGGGGAAGGCATACCATTCTTTAATTAATTGCTTGTTAAAATTAAATTGGCCATGATAATTTGTGGAGGTGATCTTCCTTCTCACATCTTTTGAATTAAGACAAATTGTGTATCTGGTGCCTAAGGTCAGAAGAGGGTTCCAGATCCCCTTGAGCAATAGTGGATGTGAACCACCATCTATGTGCTAGGAAACAGATCTTGGCTCTTTGCAAAATTAGCCTGTGCTCTTAACTACTGAGCCATCTGTCCATCTCAAAATTTTGTTTTTATGCAGTTGAATTCATCTATTTTAAAATTGAAAACACATTTTAGCCAACAGAGAGACTCCAATTTCCCTAGAATTTACTGTTAAAGTTGAGCTGTATTTGTACTTGCTCTGAAAATCAGAATTCACTCAAGTAGAGCCTGTCCATTTATTGCTGTGAATGGAAAATAGATTTGAATAAATTCATTAAAATAAGTACATTTATAATTATCCACTACACTTTTCATTTGATTATAAAAAGAAAAGAAATAATACTGCAGTATGTCATGTTTTATGGGAAATACAATTAAAAATATAGAACAGGCAAATCTTTCCAATTTGGAATGTGACTTAATCACAAACAGAAACAAGATACCTCACTATTCTGGTCTTACTTTGCCTACCAGCATGCTGGGCCTCCTGCTGCCTCTGCAGAAATCCTTTTATTTCTATGCAAACAAATGACATCTCCCTGTAAGATGAGTAGTCCTATTAAAGTGGGAGAGTAGAATTCTGCCTGATCTGTTCTTAGAGGAGAGTGAGAAAAAAACCTGATGGAGACAAGAGATCTTCTCCATCAACTGTTTCAATCTGGTCTCATTTAACAACAAATGACTGGAGGTGGCTCTGTGTTTAGGAGTGCCTACTGCTATGGAGAGCACACACATTTAGTTCCTAATACCCACACAAAGAGGCACACTCCAGCTCCAGTTTCAAAAAATATGACACCTACTTCCTGAGCACTTTACTCATGTACATACATGCACACTCACATACACACACAAATTAAAAGTAAAATAAAAGTCAAGTATGATGACAAGCACTTTTAATAACAGCACTGCAGAAGAGTCAAAAGGTTGAGACCAGATTGCTGTACCTAGTGAGTCCAAGACAACCAAAGGGCTATATATCCTCAAAAAGTCTCAAATCTTTCTCTCTCTCTCTCTCTCTCTCTCTCTCTCTCTCTCTCTCTCTCTCT
>LOEQ01003268.1:174748-201115 GCA_001685075.1 Bramus lutescens | reverse complement strand
ATGAGGGTGGACTGAGAAGCCAATGATAATGACACCGGATTTTGATTCTACTGCATGTACTGGCTTTTTTTGGGAGCCTAGTCTATTTGGATACTCACCTTCCTAGACCTGGAGGGAGGGGGGCCTTGGACTTCCCACAGGGCGGGGAACCCTGACTTCTCTTAGGACTGGAGAGCGAGGGGGAGGGGGAGTGGGAGAGAAATGGGAGGAGGGGAGGAGGTGGAAATTTTTAATAAATTAAAAAAAAGATGGGAATTGGAGCAGAAAGCACAAGAAACATACAACCTCTAAATCTTGCCAATCACTAACAAGATAAACTTAAATAACATTCTTAAAACAATTAAAAGCATACTGTTTTTATACTAAAAGCTCTAAGTGCATTATGTCATGATTGCAATAGTAATAAGAAAAATGATGCTTTTAAGAAGAACTGTCAATCATCCTTTAAAAAACTGTCAAACTCTCCTCCGTATGCAATATATTCTAAGGGTGATTTAAAAATAACGCTTATTTCCTTTCCAATTTTCTTCATTCATTCAGCAAACACTGATTATTTTCCCTGGTGTCCTGAATAAAGATTGAAATCAGCGTGGATTTGAAGTTTATTATTTGATTAGTGCACCTGAATCATTAATGATATGAGCTCACACCTTAAAATAGTTTGAATAAAGAGCTCATGTCACACAGATCACACAAATGAAGACCAAGAGTGCCAGCCTTCATTTCTAGACATTAATATTAACCACTAACTGAAGCCCTAAATCTTATTTCAGAAGAAAATTAAGTGAATTCTAAACTACATCATGGTGGTTGTGGTTCTTTATCCATCTTTTCAAAATAACTTCCAACACATATAATAATGAAAGATAAAGGCAGAGAGACTGGCATAAAGACAAGGAAAAGGGACAGAGATAATTCTACCCAAAGTCTGGGGTCAGAAGGTGATAAAATGCTGCCCTTAGCCTTGACCTTACTGGCAGCTGGAATCAAAAGTGAAGCAAAAAAAGGCATCATGTCTTGCCGTAATACTGTAGAAAACAAAAAAGTTCTTGGACATGGCAGGAGTATTTCTCACATTGGCATCTTAAAGGAATTCAATTTCACAGAGTCGTATATAAAACATTGTGTGTATCACATCATCTCAACAATTTGCAAGGGATGAAAATATATTCTTTGTATAATTATTGTCTCAAGTTTGCTAAATGACAACAAAAGACAGCCTGTAGAAATCAATCAGTGGTCCAGAGCACTCCCTGCTCTTGTAGAAGATGGAGCTTGTTCCCAGCACTCATTTCTGATGGATCACAACTGCCTGTAACTCTAGCAGGGCAATGGATGTCATCTTTTGGTATATACACAAACATACATATACAAATAAATCTCTTCTTTAATTTTGATGTTATTGAATGTGTTTAGTGATGATATAAGCCAAAGTCAATCCAATCGCCACACCTGGTAACCTCTGGGTTTCTACCCTCTCCAATCTTTCAGAGTAATGTTTGCTTCTTAACCTCTTACTTCCTGGAGACCACTAATTCCAACCTCCCTACTTTTTTTGATCATTTCTTTCCATTGTCTTGCATGTATTTTTATATTTTTCCTCATTTTTCATTTAATTTTAACAAATCACTTGCTCCTCATGGTTTCACATGGCAGTTATTTATATATCTATTATCATCTCAGGACTCTTAGGTACAGTTCCTGTATCAACTCTTGTATGCTTGATAAAGTTCCTTTCTCAACCATTCTTACACCAGTATTCAACCCTTGGCAACTTCAGCCTCTCTCACTTCTTTCTTTTTACCAGCTTCACATGGTTTATACCCATTCTCACTATAGTTCTTACTGTTCTTATTCAAGCTCTCAATTTTACCTCCTCATGCATGTTCAAATCTCCTTTGTTCACTCATGAGTTCTTGGAAGGGTATCCTGCCTCCCTGTTAACCCCAGGACCACATTATGACATATTTTGTCAAATGACTTACCGGTTAACTAAGCAAATGATTTAATGAGTTCATGAAAATAGGGTCAAATGTTGCAAGAGAAATTCTACACATCTGACTCATCAGTCTTTGAAGCTGAAGTTGAAAGAAGCACTGGTATTTTATAAACTATTATTAGGGTGGCATCATGGATTTGTAGGATGTTCTTGTGTGACAAGACTTTTTTCTGGCGAGATGCTACACACACGTCTACTCATCCTAAAGGGGAAGACTACAATCAACCAAAGTATGGATACCACCAAAGTTCTACTTGGTAAATCAATGAGCTTTATTGGGGTTACTTACAGTAGTATAGGTTAGGGATGTAGATGGCCTTTTCTTTCTCACCAGCCAGTTCCCAAATGACCACCCAGAAACTTAATATTAATTATAAATGTTTAGCAAATAGGTCAGGTTTATTACTAACTAGCTTTAACTAATAGGTTGTCTGTACCCTAATAATATTTTTCTCAGTAGAAACACAGTAAGCCATACCAAGCCACATTTCAAAAAGTAAAAGACCAGATTTATTCTGAGCAAAACAACTCCTGGGATGATTCCTTCAGTCCCTAGAGATTGACTTGCCGGGGAAGCAGAAAAAAAATAAAATAGGATGCCTAGGTACTCTGTAGGCACGGGGTGATAATGTGTCCTCCACAAGCTGGATTTGTGCCTAATTAGAACACTTTAGGCAGGTACTGGGCAGCTGGCAACTTTAGGGGAGGAGCGACTGTGACCAAGAATGCAGAACTGGGCATTTTGGCAGCTCTTCTCTGTTTCTGGAGATTCTATGGGATGGAAGGGTTTGGAGAAACAGGAATAGGGCTTTTGCAGGGGCAGGCTGCTACAATCGAACACTTACAACTTAAATTAATCCATTTCTATCAACCTATGTGCTACCCCAAGGCTCATGGCTTTTACCTATCCTGCATGTCCTGCTTCCTTTCCATCTCATTTGTGATTCTTCTGCCTCAGCCCTCCTTCCCACCAGTGTTGTACTGAAAATCCTATCTAGTTATTGGCCAGTTGGCTTTCTATTAACAATGAGACCAGCATGTTAGGGTCCACAGATACTCCACAAATACCACCACTCACATGCACTCTCCAAGAGCTTTTTTTCTTGAGACTAATTCCAATTTGTATGTGTGACCCATACACCAAAATGGTGGCCACCCCCAGAGAAGCTCTGAGCCTCCTATTATACACTGCTAGGGGAATTCCAGGGACAGTTATTTCATCTCCAGCAAACACAATTGGTAAAGCAAGCAATATTTACACTACTTTAAATGTGATTGGCTGTGGCACCTTTGGAGATGCCCGGCCTGGACATGTATCAAAAACTGTGCTGTCTTGCAGCATTTGCCCTTTTCTGATTAGCTGACTCTAGCATGCCAGGATGGGCAGGCTGTGGGCTGGGGAGGAGGCCACTGTCCTGGCCTCACCAGAGAATGGCAAATTGACAACTGGAAGCAGAGCTGCAAATCTGTGTCAATGGCCTGGTCGCCTGGTCGAGGCAAGTGGCAGCAACCTGTAGGGATCTGGTTCCCAGCTCCGCCCACACACACATTTAGGTACCACTCTTCCTGTCATCTTGGCACTGGCTTTGCTACTCAACCTACGCTTTTCAGCCGGCATGCTTGGATGTCTAGCAATACAATTTTCGGTCTATAAAGATTGTTCCACAGCAGAGAGTGTGCTTGACTTAAAGACACCTGTATCAAGGCCCAGCACAACCAATGAGAACCCACAAAACCTGCGAACCTCCATGGCCTATGAGCAGCTCAACAGGTAGAAAAGTGGCCTTTTCAAGTGGCTCAATTATCCTCAACCTCTTCCAATCCACTAGCCTGGTCCAGAGTCCTCCCAACTTTGTCTGAGAGCAACACCAGCAGCTGGGCTTGCTTGCTCTGACAGTGAGGGGGGCCTAGTGAGTCTGGTCAATTTTAGAGATTTCCTGAATCGATTTTGGGTTGTTTACCTGCCTGCTTAAGAAAGGTAACCTGCATGACAGAACGTTTCAATCTTGGAGGACACTGTTCCAAAACATTCTCCAGTAATGAAAAGACACAGTCTACCTTCTGGGAGGTGAACATGTAAATGAAAAAGGAATATGATTAATATTCTCTAAGGTAAGACATGGTACTTCCCAATGGTACCAACAGAAAGAGGTTAACTTTAGAATCTCATCTAGACATGGTGCTTCATGTCTGTCATCCCAGTTTTTAGGAAGTGGAGGTAGGTGGATCAGGATCTGGAGCTTGACCAAGAATAGTAGCTGGTACAGTATAAAACCCTACCTCAAAAAAGAAAGCAGAAATAACAACAACAAAAGATATTCTGAATAAAACTAGTTCCTGTGAGTCTTTTTCTCTGCTTTCTTGTTATTCCTGTCTGCTCAGTTTGAATAACAAAAACATGTATTTTGTTTTTAACTAAAACAAGCTTCCTCCCTCCCTGATTCCATCAAGGCTTCCTCATACTAAAAGGCAACCATAGTTGCACAGAAATCCTGCTTTCCTGGATTTTCAGGATTTAATAGTAGGAACTGAAGAAAGAAACCAACTTTCTTGACCATCCTTGACCTGAATGTATCTTAGAATCAGTTCATAGTTTTGTGATTTATATTCAGTTCCAAGTTAAATTTTGTGAAAGATGTGGTCTATGTCTTCCCCATCATTTTAGTGTAAATGCCTAATGGTCCCACATCATTTGCCCGAAACAGTAATTCTGCAGTGAGCCTCTGTTTCCACAGCCTCCCCACAGTGAGGATCTGTGAGATCTCCTGTTTGTGGTCTCTTTCCTCGGTCAGGCTAGCCTGTTTTTGTTAAATTGAAGCAAACAGCCAGCAGGAAGAATCAGCTTTTTCCAGACATCGCTTCTTTGAAGATCCTTTCATTCTTGGTCCCTATACTCTACTCCAAAGATGTACCACCATAGGCTGCAGTTCCTTCCAGACAAGCAACCTGCATGCTGTTTGAGCCTGAGGCTAGCCTGTTGCTCACATTCCTTTAGAGCAGTGTGTGGTCAGTTTTAGCAGGAACTGGTACATGGTAGGTGTGTCACGAATGCTTGAGAAAAGTAACTGTGTTACATATGAATGCTCTTCTAATTATAGCAAAAGCAACTTCATTTCAATATTGTCAAAACAATTTCCTCTATCCATCATTAAATTCACATAGAATTAATTTCACCAATGAAGCAAGTTTATCACATAGAACACACTGAAGAAACTACCAAGCAAGAAAAGCCAAGCATGCAGAATCTCTTTAAAATATTCCCTATAATTTTGGTAAAAATGACATCAGGAAGTTTGTTTTCCATTTTGGTTTTTTGTTTGTTTGTTTGTCTGTGTTTGTTTATTCCTTTTTAAAAGCAATCTCAAGGCAAGAATAAAGTGGAATCTTTTTTCCCATTTTAAGCTTGCCTTTGTGATTAGAGATCCTCCATTTTTGTGATTCTAGATAGAACCTAATGAATTATCTTCCCTAGCATAGTTTTTCTTACATTCATATGTAACTTTTTTGTACCTTTACAGTCCCTATATCATGGCTCTGTGTGAGCAGGACTAAACTGAAGATGCTTCATCTCATAAATTTGAAAGGTCCAAGAGGCCCCAAGGCTTCTCCGCCTTAGCAAATGAGAAAACTAATCTGAACTTTAAACTCTTTCTCAAGTCAGCCCCTTGCCCAAAATACTCAGCCAGCCGTAATGCAGAGAAAAGGGACCTAGGAGAGGATGCCAAGTACAAAGTGTATTTTCTGAAGAGGGAAGAACATATCCTTCCTCCACAGTGGCAGCTTTAGTACCAATCAATCTGTGGGAGTTGGAATGTCATTTCTTGTAATCCCATCCCTGGTTATTTTCTTATTACAATTGGCCAAAGGAAGAATGTGCGCTGGAGATTTTGTCGCCAGAACGCACCATCACACTTGCAAATCAGGAATTATAGATGTGGAAGAGATGCACAGGGCCAGGAAATCCATAGTTTGCCCTTGACCAGATTGCTCATCCAGCTGTCCACCCCATCTGCTTGTCTTGTTCGTGGTCTGCTGTCCCAGAAGCAGAAGCCCCTTTTGGAGGTGTCTTCCAGCCCTTCCTGGTAGGTAGCCTTTGTCTGGAATCTGGCTTTCCTTAATTTAGGCAAAGCCTGTGAGCCACTTTCTCTGATCCTCTAACTGTTCCTTTCAAACTTTTCTTCCCCAGTGACACCTACACTGTGGCTCCTGGCATTTCTGCAAGCATGCTTTATGTCACAACATGGAGAGTGCCTCTGCCTCCTTTACTAATTCATCCAATTAGCACGTTAATTGCCACATCTTACACATCACTTATTATTGGTGAAGTTTTGCCAAGCTGATACTTTGAAAATGTTAATTATAATGCAATAGCTGTTATGGCATAAATTGTCACACACACTTGCAAACACAGTCTAACCTTTGACATTCAAAAAATATAATAAAAACTTAATGGCATGCTTTTGCTTCTCAAAAGTCTCAACAAATAAGTCACACTAAATGAAACTATATGAGATGAAAAGCCTCTCCACGTTAAAGATACACAGTTGGTCATTGTAGCACATACTGTAATACCAACAGTTGGAAGCTACTGCAGAAGGATTACCACAAATCCCCTGAGCCAACTGAGGAGGTCCTGTAGATCTAAGAAACTGCCACACAGGGAACTCTTTAAGTTTATATTTTCCAATCTATGAGCAAAGAGAAATTGTTATAACTAACAATATTGAGCAAACTAAAAGACAAAGCTTTGCAGTTTGGAGGAAAGAGCATTTGTTAATATAAAGATATTTAACATGAGGAGGCTACTAGCTCTGTATCTCAGCATGAACACTAACAAAGTATGAGGGCAAGTACAGACTCAAGACAACCCAAGACCAAATTCTCAGCACAAGGAAAATTTATTTGGCCTAGAGGGACAAAGGGCAGGGAATAAAAAACAAAGACAATAGACAAAGAACAAGGGAGAAGGAAAAGGGTTATTTGCTGTTATTTGTTATCTCTGGATAGAGAGGAGACAGTCATGGCCCTTAGGCAAATGGTGGTTTATGAGTAAAAGGGGAAAACCTGTTTTAGGATGAGGTGTTTAATTTTAACTGGGCATGTTAATTAGGTGAGCCAAAGGGGGGGGGTGATTGCTAGAATTCAATTCTTTGATAGCTGGGTCATGACAGTCGGCTTCAGGGGGAGGAAGTAAGTAAACAAAGGAACAGACCTTGTGACTAGCTTTAGGCAAGTAATCTAAAGGATTGTAGCAAGGCCAAGAGAATGGGGAGGAGAAGGGCAAGGCTCCCAGAGCCATATATGCTGTTCTCAGGTTGGCTAGAGTTCTTCACAAAGGAATCCTGCAGGATTTTAATTGTAAAGAGACCAGTTCTGGGAAAGGCCTTAAAGATACAGCAAACAGTTCCTGCCCACACATGCACATCCAGCTTTAGTTGCACTTTATTAAGTGAATATTGGCGTGGTGTTTGGCCAAATAACTGAAGGAATGAATAAAGAGAATCTCTCATTGACAATTAGTACAGAGGAGACTGCTGCTATTGGAAGTGAGTCTGGTTCTCTGTCTTTCTGCTATGCACTGACAGTCTGATCTCAGCCAGACTGTTTCTGAAAAGTGTTGGTGTGAACACAACCTTCAATATTTCTTCCACACGGACTGTAAATATAATCTAGGCATAAATCATCAAAAGTAAATAGCAGTAAGCACCTTAATCCTTTGTAATAAATCAGGAAAATGGGGCCCCTGTGCCTGCTGATGAAGTTTTAGTACAGGTCAAAGCAGCAGTGTGTTGGGGAAACATCATGAGAGAACACCCAGAACAGTCTGCTAATGATTCAGAGTTCCTCTGATACAGGCTGTGTTATCCTTATTCCTGTCTTTGCTGGTTATCATGTGGGGATGTTTTCCTCCTATATGCCAGATCAAAGGAGAGCGAATTTGTATTTTTCAGAATGTCTGCTAAGCAGATCATAGACATAATAGAAAACTAATTCACAAAACCTGTCTGCCATCCAATAACTCTGAGTAGATGAGATACATATATAAGTAATTCTAATGCAAGGCTGAACACTTTCCATGGCATAAGTAAATTAATTTTTACTAAAGCTCGGCAAAGGAAGAAATGATTTCTAAACTGGTAGACTTCGGATGTCTTCTGGTACAGGCAATATTTGATTTACCTTGCAAGAAACAGTAAGTGTAGAAGTTATGAAACTCTGCCCTAGTTTAATCAAACCAAGTAAGACTAGCATCTGGTAGAAAGGTTACAAAATAAAATCCTGGGTAATTTTAAATTTTAAGCAAACAACCACAAACATTTACAAGGATGTACAATGAACTATTTCAGACTTATTTATATTAAAAGATACATGTTCCTCCTTTGACCTTTGCCTGTATACAAAATATCCTGGTTTGAAAATAACAATCCTTACAATTTTTTAGAATGTTCACATCACATTTTAATTGTTTTATGCCAAACTAGTTGTGAACTACTTATTAGGACTTTTCATTGGCCTCTCTACCTGAAGTAACAAAGGAAAAAGTAGAAGTACTCTTTGCCCTCAACCTTCACTGCGGCAGTGAACCTCGACTGACAGCTTGGCTGGATTTGCCATCATCTAGGAAACAGATGTCTGGGAATGGCTATGAGAGTGTTTCCAGAGTTTACAGAGACCGCCCCCCCTACTGTGCTGACAACCATTCCTGGGGCTGAGGTTCCAAAATGAATAAAGAAGAAAAGGATGAGGGCAGCTAAGCATCAGTCTGTGTATTTAGGGATCCCAACTATAGATACAGGGTGCCAAGCTGGTTCCTGATTTCACTGTTCATGCCTTCCCATGAGGAAGAACAACATTCTTTCTAAAATCATGAGCCAAAATAAGTCATGATTGTCTTAGGTCATTTTAGACAGATTTTTTTTTGTCATGGCAATTAAGAACATATCTACTATGGCATTCATCTGCAGCATGACATTCCAAGTTTGAATATATGTATTTAAACAACAAAAATAACCACTAGAAAAGTAGAATTAGGATGGATCACAGCCACCCTACTCTGAGGAGAGGCAAAGTGGGAAAGGAAAGTATACAAAAACATCAAAATACACCAAAAGGATGAAGTAAGACCACCAAGAAAGAACAAGTAAAAATTATAAAACAAGTATAATTGTTTAAATTACTACTTCAAAAAACAGAGAATAATACAAAATTAGAAAATAGCTGTAATCTCAACATATCAATGAGGTACAATGGCCAAAATTACCTTAAATAAAACACTTTATGGGCAGCTGTCACAAAATAACACACAGTTAAAGCATATGCTTAACAATTATTATTAAAGAAAATAAAAATATTATAGTTAGTAAAATTTTGTATTAATGAAAATCATGTTCTACCAAGGCAATTCAACAGAAATCTACCAAATCATCTTCCTAAAAATAAACAAAATGTTCATTGAGGGGAAGAACAAAGGAATCCTGCAATCATCAAAATTGAAACAAAGACCTATTAGAAGTTAGCAGATTAAATTATCTGAAATAATCAGAAGGTAGATGGCTTGAATTACTTAAATTTGAACATAAAGTTTGACCTGGTGAGGTGAGGACTTCTTCCCGATGTATTTCATAAAGCTTTAATCCACTGAGACTTTTCACACCAAGTCTCTCCAAAGAGGATACATCAATCAATGCCAAACGAAATTTTCAGTTTCCAGGCAGAGAAGTGGGTTGTGTAGCAGCAGTCACTGACAGTTTGGGCATATGTAACAGAGCATTTGTTATCTGGTCACAGGCTTTTCAAACTGAGAAGAATTGGTATGATGGATTCTGAAGTAAGTTCTGAAGGGCATCTGTGAGGGTAGGTTCTGATGGGGGCTCTAGATGGCTCTGAAGGGAAGCTATTTACCTGTCAGTGATATGCAATTAAATTTAGGGGGAAAATGAAATCAAAGGTGTAACAAAATTTAAAAAGTAGAACAAAATTCAAGATGTGTTGTATGTAAATCAAAATTTTATAGCTAGTTCTGTGAAGAGTCCCAAAGCAACCAAAAATAATAATAAAAAAACCTGTGAGAAACCAGAATAATATATATAATGCAACTACTGACGACAGATGGTTAGGAAGAATTTAGGTGTAGAAAGGCAGCAGAGGCTTTGTGGAGTATTCCTTCACACTGTGTGAATATATGTCACTGTGACTGGCTTAGTAAAGAAGCTGACTGGACAGGAATATGTTAGGTAGAAGTGGCAGAAATGTGCAGAAGCGGACAAGTCTTGGGAGTCATGAGGGGATGGAGAGGAAGCAGGAAATGAACTTGCTGTACTGAGAAAAGGCACTGTGCCACATAACAGAGTGTAGATAAGAAATATGGGTTAGTTTAAATAATAAGAGCTAGTTGATAACAAACTGACCTATCAGTCAAACATTTATAATTAATAATAAATCTTTTTGTAATCATTTGGGAACTGGCTGGCAAGATAGAAAAATTTCAGATACAAAGTTTGAAAGCCCAAAACTGAAGAAAAACATGGTAAATATATGCGATTAATAATTTACAGTCTTGCATACACACTGAATGGGGCAGTTATTTCACATTTTTCCTTTTAAATATTTACTCTAACATTTGTTCACTTTGTTGTTGCTGATATTGAAAATACTGTTATTCTTTTTCTGGGTACTTAGCACATGTATACAATGTCTTTTGATTATATCTACTACAAATCTTTCCCTCAGTAGAACTACCCTATGACTCAGGTATATCACTCTTGGACATAGACCCTCTGTCCTACTACAGCATTCCATGCCTATCCATATTTATTAAAGTTATATTTACGAAATCTGTGTTTAACTAGTCCTTAAAGTATATATCCTTCTGCACCATGACACAGACTGTGTTGTTCCTCAAACATCCTTTAACAAGGATTAAGCAAATTCAACTAAAAGACACACAGGCTACCTTTTCTGCTAGGGAAGTCTTTCCTATCAGCCAACTGGATAGCGTAACTCTCTATTGCTTTCTTCATGTTGTTATTTTTCTAGCAGTTGTGTTTGCTATGTTTGAGCTGCCTGTAGTCCCTTCCCTTTAATGCCCCACTTGTCTTTACCAAGCAATCCCAGTGCTAGGTCCTATTCCTCAGAAGCAGGGTGCCTACAAAATCCGCTTTGGGGGACCTAGAAAACAAATCTGAGTTGATTAGAAGAATGTATAAAACCATGAACTCATAAAAACACACTGTCAGAAAATGGATCATGCTAAGTGTGTTTTGTATGGGGTCTTATCATACAGTCATGTTCTGCCAGGAAAATAGAAACTACTGCTGATTTTTGTAAATAAGAATAAAAATTGAAGAAAAATTGATTGCAGAGGTAAAAGTGATGCTGAGACACGAAACAAAGAAAAGTAAAGCCACCCAAAGATCACTAACGGCAAAGGCTAGAAACACAAGCGCATGGAAATACTGGGAGGAGCTGTACTCCAGAAGCGAGCTGAGGGAAACCTCCACAGAGGAGATACAACCTATGCTGCATACCACCCCCATTCCCACTTCTTGCTTCTTTTTTTTCTCATCTTTTGAAACCCCAAAGTATCTCCCATTTATTAAGCCAGCTGAGACTCCATCCTGATCCTGGGAGACGTGGCCCATAGAAGGCAGGACCTGCGGAAGTGAAGTTCACCTGTGGTGCTAAAGAGACCTGGGAGAGGGGAACCATGAGCTGACCCAGGACTAGCTCAGATTCCGTTTTAATCTCGTCTAAGAAACATGTGAATGATTTCCATTTATCACAGCAAGTCTAAAGGTTAAAGTTAAAAATAAAATTGTGCTAAATACATCTCACACTAAAAGTTATAACTTTAATTTTGAAACTCATTATGAATTTGTCAGCATATCCTTATAGTTCAGTAAGCATAAATTAAGTATATGTGGAAACAATTATTGATAAATCTATATTTTAATCACATATCATAGCACAACTAATATCCTATCATAAAATTTTGATTTTACCTATGGGGGATAGTGCCTATAATTTCAACACTGAGGCAGTTGATGCAGAAAGATTGAGAAAATGCAGCCAGTTGGGGCTGCATAGTAAGACCCTGTCTCTGAAAACCTCAATTGGCCAAAATATAGAAAACATCTGATTGTGAAGTGACCAATCCCGATGGACACACTTATAATGCAACTCTTATACCTGAGGTTCAGGGACCATTGCCGAAAAATAGATAGAAAGATTGTATGAGACAAAGGAGGCTGTGGAACAATGTCTCCTTGAAATGATGGAGAAGCTCAACTATAACACTTCAAACAATGTGGCTGCCTAAACCAAACTGAACAAGGACAATACTAACAGGCATGCCAAAGAGGAAGGGGAAACCTCCAGGCAACTAAAAAGTGTGAAGAGCAGGAAAATAAGTCTTCCCTAGGAATAAGCCCATGAATTGGTTATTCAATATCAAGTGGTCAATATTGAAACAATATACATGTATAAGCAACACTAAACATACTTAGCAGATTGTATATATTTTTTGTATTTTATATGCAACAATAACTATTATAGAAAAAGAAGGCATGAATTTGAGGGAGGGCAAGAGATACATGGGGAAGTGGAAGAACAAAAGGGGAGGATGATGTAGTTATATTTTAATTTAAAAATAAAAAAATAAAAAGATCTTGTCTCAAAAGAATTTATTTAACTAATGATCCAGGCATTATTATAGTTAATGCAACTTTAATAATTTTTAGTTTATTTCTATAACATTCTCCAGTATTACTTTTAATCATGGAGAAAGCATAATATATTAAATTCCGATTCTCTTTACTCAAACTATGCTTCATGTAGACTCCTCAAGTGTTTAGAACCTATCTAGAGCAGACTGCACAGTGTACCAAGAGCTTGCAATTTGCTATGACTTACACAAAATAGCTCACAGACAGTATTTGGGGAAATGTTAATGGGAACGTATTTAAAAGGGGTTTTATTAGTAATACCATGAATATGTTTATAGGCAGAACAACCAGACAGTAAGTAGAGGTGTGTCAATGAGAACAGGAGAATTCTGGGCAGAAGGAAGTCCTAGTCTGTAGTCCTGATCCAACCACAGAACAAGCAAGATGTGACTGCCTCCCTGAAAAAGGTACCAAGCCACATGACTAACATAGACAAGGATAATAGGCTAATATAAGTTATAAGAGTTAATAAGAAGCCTGGGCTAATGGGCCAATCAGTTTATAACTAATTTAGGCCTCTGTGTGATTTTTTGGGGACTTAACAACTGCGGGAACCAGACAGGACAGAAAATTCAGTCAACATATGGTTATTTAATTTTAAAATATCTTAGTTGAGAGATAGCACCAAGAATTATTCTATATACTCCAACAAAAATTGTTCCTTTTTGCTCTTGAGGGAGTTGTCTTCTTTTTTATAAATAAAGGCACAGGCCATCACAAAGGATGGCTACAGTTATTATACAGACCAAATGATCTCATTGTATTTGTAGACATAAGTCATACATATTTCTAAAGGGGATTTAACAGAAACTAAAATAAAAGCACAATGCAAGAAAGATGACCACCTCCTAGAATTAAAGATATTAATAATACAAGGATAATAAGTAAAAATGTACCAAGAAACTCTTCCAGAAAACAAAACAAACAAAGAATATTTCTGAGCTCGCTAGATGCTGAAGAGAGCAGAATATAGTTGGGTTTTCTGGCTCTCAGAGTCAAAGAAAAAGAAGTACAAACTGCCTTGGCAGGAAGAGCTCTGCTTTCCCAGCTCCATTTCAGCCTCACTGGGATGAATGATGACAGCAGCTTCACAAGAACCTCTGACAACAGAAGGCTGGCTCTGTCTCAATCACAGGGCTCTGCAACAGGTTTCAGAGGTGTTCTTCTGTTTCGTTCCAGTCTCACTGATCCTTGGCTGAGTAGAAATAGTCACAGTCTTATAGAATTCTCGATTTTCTCACTGCCTGTGGCTTTTAGAGAAATCTGATTGTACATGCTGTACATATTTTCTTTCCAAATTATGTTACTGCTTGCAGAAGAGCAAATCAATTATTTTGTATCTCAGGGACGCTTTTTGGTGAAGTTCAGGATTTCAATGATTAGACACAGCTTAATAATTCAAGAATTTAAAATGTATAATTTTTCTTTGGAAAACTGGTTGAAAAAAAACACAATTCTTTTGGCTCTTAACTAATTTTGGTGGAAAAAAATCTCCTTTATACAGCTTTGTATGGAAATAGATCACTACTGCCACCTCCTGGCCAGAAAACCACCCCACCGAAATCTAAGTCGTTTGAGGAGCTATATAATTTGGGAAAGCAAGATTGCCCCATAAATAGACAATAAAGCACACAGGATTTATGGTAACATGATCATTGGTATTTTATTATTAATTCCTTTAAGATATTTACAGAAATTCATTAGAGTTGATAAATAGTAACATTTGTTTTATGAGCTCTTTATGTTCTACAGGAATTCTGTTTGTTATGACTTTTTAAGTTCAATGCATATGATGGGTCGACCTGCAACGGAGACAAGTGTTAGAGGCCTTCAGGAAGAAAGCTTGGAAAATGTTTGCTTTGCTTTTGAGGATAGGTGCTGCATCAAGTACTGCATGCAGTCAAGGAAGTGACAGGTAGCTTTCTACCTCAGAATACAGCTGATGGCATAGATAATACCTCTGACAACATTAATCCATCTTTCTGCCATGGGGGCTTTCAGGGGAGATGAATGATAATGGCCCCTTCCGACTCTGCTTGGCATCCTGCTGCATATCTCTTCAAGTCTTTCTTCCTTCTCATTGTTCTCCTTTACAATCAGTTGGTGCTGACGCTGGGCCTCTTCCTGCCTTCTAGACATCCAATCTTCAGCTGCATCAGAGCCTGCTTCATGGACTCCCTGCCTGAGATGCTAGCTGAGCCATTTAGGAAACAGACTTCATTCGGTCTCCAAGGTGCACTCCAGGGTGCACCTCTGTCTTAGTGGCTGCAAATACTTCTTGCTGCAGATGAATGCAAGGGAAGAAGAAGGATGACTTCAAACTGTTACCCTGAAGGTCAGATCCAGTGTTCAGAGTCTGAGCTCTTTAAGCTAATCATTGTAACGAAGATGAGTTTAACAACGAGTCTTTCATACGTGGGTTGAAATTAACATTACAGACAATTGAAAATTTAAAAATTAAATAAGTATTCCTCGAAAGGGGGGAATAATTTAGTTGTTGCCATTTTTTTAAATTTTACTGTATTGTATCCTAAATTTTACCTAAATTCCACTCAAGTCTGACAAGTGTAAGATTGTTTGTAGTTTACACTAAAGGAAGAAAGAACAATGAACACTGCAGAAATCAGCCTGGACTTGAGCTTTGAAGCATGAAATTGCTCCAGTTTAGTACCTTGGGAATTGTTCAGCTGACCTTCCACACTGCTTGCCTCTTACATTGCTGGTTAAGCTAATTTTTTGAAACACCAAGCCTGGAAAACCATCAGGAGGGAGCATCTTCCACACCTAGAAATATATCATAATAATATCATGTATCAGTGACATATCAAAGTGAATAACATTGAAAAACGGTCAATTCCTCTGTCCCAGCTGACCATTAGCTCCAAATGGTTACTGTTGGAAATAAGATAAATCAAGGAGAAAATAATCACACAGCTATAAGAAAAAGATTTTGAAAGAAAAAATAGAGAGCAAAGCAAATATATAATAAAATCAGTCAAAACAATGAACAAAATCCCCACACAGCATAAATACTTCCATAGCCTATTAAATGTCCATGTATATATCACTTACTATGTAATAGAAATTTCTGTGTTCAGTTTACATACAAATGAAATAAAATTCTCAGGATAATCCCATTCTTCCCATGTTGCAGATTCTTTTCAAAAAAAGCAAAAAAAAAAAGAAAATAATAAAAAACAAAAGAAGACAAAAAACTAGGAAACATCTAATGCATTTTCTGATTTCTTGGATTTCAATCTAGTGGCCATGACTGTTTATCATCCTTTCTTTAACACCTTTGTCCTTAGTGTCATGTTTGTAACAGTCCTCGCTCTTTCTCCTTCCGTATGTTTCCGTATGTCAGTATGTGTTTCCGTACGTCAGTTTGTATGTGTTTCCGTACATTAGTATGTGCAACATGTAGCCAAGTCCCATTTTACAGAAGACAACCTAGTCTGCCCAAAGTCAGGTACCTTCTCAATGGCTTGGCTAGCATATAAATCCCCACCCCATCTTCTTCCCTTCACATTTCAGTTCCTCCTAGGACATGATGTCATGAAAGGCACTGTTCTTCTCTGCAGCAGGGACAGCTCTCTGAGAACCCAGCGTATCTTCCTTTCCCCTCTCCTTTCACAAAAGCCAGGCATGCAGCATATGTGGGCGCTCTTTCACTATTCCTGTAATTACCCCCCACTTTATTTTTAATTTAAACTTGGCAGATATATGCTTATTTTTGAAGATGTACAACATGATTCTTCTTCAAACAAAACTTTATAAGGCACATACAGCATAGTGTTTAGGAATACAGATGATTGTAAAATGGCTGATTGAGGCAATAAACACATACACCAATTTGCATCTTTATATCACTATGGCAGAGCGATGAAAATTTTTAGGTATAATATGCTGTTTTTAGTCATCATGTTGGGTGACGGATCACTTGAGCGTAGCCTCCTATTCCACCTCTGTGCATTTTCATCATAAATCTCTAGCATATCTGATCCCACCATAATCTCTGCTTCTCAGCAACACAAATTTAAAACTCAGGCTAGTAACACCTTCTGAATTTCATTTGACTAGAACATAAATATAGAGCTAGTTATGATCTTAGATAGGATATTTCTATTTAACTACTTAGTTGCTTAGTTCATTTGAATTTGGTAAATCACTGGCATAAATGAGACAACAGAAGAGAGCAAATACAACAAGCAGGCAACTTAATCAATTACTCTCTGGTCTGTTGTAGACCACCAGCTCTAAAGCACACCTGCTGCAGCTTCTCCAAGAGAGAAGTCAGAGTTTCTAACACCAGACTTCTAACCAGTAGCAAGAAGGCTGTATTAGATTAAAGCACATTAAAGCATACTAAATTCCTTCTTCAGAGGAAAAAATTAGTTGGTGTTCTTTGATTTCACACACCTTTTTATACAATAAATTAAAGAGATTGTTAGTAAAAGTAATATGTTTCAGCTAGACAAGGATCTATTAAACAATAGAATAACTATCATTAACAACAAAATAGTATATACCTGAAAATTTCTATTAAACATTCTCATTCTGAAACACACAGTGTATAGGGTCAGCTGGATGACTCAGCAAGTCAAAGTGCTTGCTGTCCAGGTCTGGGATTTGAGTTTGATCCCTAGAATGCTTTAACGGGTGGAGGAAAGAAGTGACTCTAAAAATTGTCTTTTGACTTGCACACATGTACTGTGACATGTGTGCCAAAACACATACATATTATGCATACTCACACAATTACAATTTAAAATTTCGATAGTATATGAGACAGCTGATATTCTAATTAGTTTGTCATAGTTATTCTTCCTATAACTATAAGCATTAATACCAAATTACCATATTATCAATACAAATATATATATAATTAAGTTATTTGTGTCAATTACAATTAAAAACAAAACATACTAAAGGTTTACAAAGTAAATAAGAATGTCAACTTAGTGGCTTAATGAAAAATATTTATTTTATAATCAACCTCACTATTAGAAGATATAAAATTTAATTAAATATAATACTTCCAATTATCAAATATCAAGCATAAATATGAATTCTCTGTATGAAGCATTTTAAGAGAGGGATTTTTCCATGTTGTCTCTGAATATACATTTGTATAATTGATATGGTCACCCTCAACCTAATTATAAGAATATAATACATGAATATGCATGAGTGTTGTGTTCTCATTCAAATTCAGCTCACCCTAAAGGATAAAATGGACTTTTTGAAAAAAAAAAAGAGATTATTTTAGAAAATAAATGCTATTAACGAACAATACACACATTCATATAATAACAACTAGTAAACCAAAGAGGCCATGAATTTGAAGGAGAACAGGGAGGGAATATTAGTTAGTTATTAGCTATTTTAGTCAGCGTTCTATTGCTATAACAATGTCATAACCAAGACAATTTTTATAACAGAAAAACATTTAATTGGCGGCTTGGTTACATTTTCAGAGGCTTAGTCCATTTTCATTGTGGCAAAGAGCATGGTGGCAGGGTGCTATGATGATGGGAAGTAGCTGAGAGCTACATCCTGATGTGCAAGTAGAATAGGTGAGAGTTTAGGCCAGGTATGGGCTTTCGGAAACCTCAAAGTCTACCCCCAACAAGGTCACACTTATTCCAACAAGGTCTACTTACTAATCCTTTAAATCCTTCCAAATAGTGCCACTCCTTGGTGAATAATCACTCAACTATATGAACCTATGGACGTCATTCTTATTTAAACAATTAGTGGAGAGAGTAAAGGACAGGGAGAAATGTCTTACTTTTATTACAATCTCAAAACTATAAAAAAAATACGAGTATATAAAAATGAAGCGAAAAGCAGAAAAGAAGCCATCATCCCACATCATCATCAGTGCAATCAATTGGCTGCTTCATTATAAAGTAAAATTAGTCAATTAAACAGTTTTAAATTATTTATAGGAACAACAAAATATTTATTATAGGTGAAAATAAATCTCCTTGAAAGGTTCCTGCATCAATTTTATTCCACTTCCTATGTAACAAGAACAGTGTTTTTCTCCAAGTTTCAGTGACTGAAATTACAAAACAAATAGTGTCTTTGAAACAACATTCCAACAGAACTGTCAACTTGTTTTTTCTCATTTAAAATTATTACAAAGATTATCAACATCACCTTAAAATTTTAAATTGGCTTATTTAAAAAGAAAATGTGGTTTTAGTATTAAATTATCATAATTTACCTCATATTCTAACATGTTAGATGTTCTTTTATTGAGAGGTGGCTGAGGGGAGCACTGAGACAGGGATTTAGGCTAAGACTGGTCTTGTGTTCACTGTATACACCAGACTAGCCTTGAATTTGTGGTATTCCTCTTGTCTCTACCTACCAAATACTGGGATTGCACACAGATCATATTCTAAATGTCAAAGCTATTTACAAAGCCCTTCTCTTTTTGCTTAGGGTTTTCAGTCTAATAGACTTCAGCTAACTGCAGATGTGACAAGGAGGGTTGTGGCTAGTCTCAATAACCAGCCACTTACAAAGATAATTGCAGCCATTTGAGCAGTTAACTTAAGTATTCTGACCTAACTACTCTAGCTTGCTATAGGTCAGACTGACATTGATAGTAACATGGATACCTATTAAATGTTTAAGATAAACCTGCTCTGTAGTGGGTTAATTTGCTTGGATTTTTGTTTATCCTCACAGCAAACATACAGAAAAGGTGCTGCAATATCCATCTTAAGTGATGTGTGTAGGAGCAGCATTTAGAAGCCTTGCTCTGAGAAGACGATGTGGACAGCTCTTAGTAGTTGAAATCCTTCTCCAGCTATGGCTGACTTGGGGGCTTTTGTCTCTGATCCTTGTGTTCCACTTCTGACCTAAATCAATAAATCCTAAGTCAATCCCAGGAAGTGCCCAAAGAGAATTCTCTAACTACTTACATCAAGGCAGACTGAGATAGGAGGATCTACCCTTCTGAAAGGAAGGTTGATCTTGCAATGATTGCAGATGGCATCTGAGGACCACAGATCAAATTCCATATGTACCTGAGTTACTTGATGCTCAGGACTTCACATCATTCCAATTGATTCAAAATACGTAAGTAAATTGATTGATGAGTGTAACAAAGCCGGACAGAGAGCATGTAACAATGAGCCTTGCCCTGTGCCTCTGTTAACTCTGTACTAATTTCAAACTTCCAAATAGCTTTCAGGATTAATGGGGACATGCTCATATAACCATAGCTTCTAAAAAAAAATTCCTTTAAAATTCTAGGAAATCTCACTCCGGTAAGCCCGCATAAATATACCCAGCTTTTCTAGCTGTTTATCCACCATGATTTGAATGGTTCCAGTGTAGCTTGCACTACCCCATTCACTAACTTGCTTCTTGTTCTATGATTCACATCAAACTTTTCCAAAGAAATGCATCTTTAAAAAGTGTGAAAATTTGTTAATTGTCTCAGATATTTTCTGTCTTCAGCAAACCACAGTGCTAACCTATCTCTTTCTGTTATGTGTAGTCAAGATAACCTCTCAACAATGTTACCAGTTACCACAAGAACTCTCTGCAGACCAGAGTTGTGTGGAGGAGTGTCCATGGAGCAAGCCCATATTTGACAGTATTATTGGGAAGCACATTTTCCCCAATCATGCTTATTATTTCTTTGTGTATTTATTTTCTAGAGAGACTGGCATCTTGCAATGCTCACCAGCAGGCCTCAATTTCTAGGCTCAAGTAATCCTCCAGGCTCAGTCTTCCAAGTGCCTAGGACTAAAGACCTGTGGCACCGTAGCCAGCACACACACACACACACACACACACACACACAAACACACACACACACTATTGTTAATTTGTATTTGCATCCATGAGAATGTGATAATGATCTCAAAATTGGAAAAAAATACTTTTCCTTTCCTCCAAAATGCCACACTTGTTTGAACTTGTTTTTTTGACAAATTGCTCTTAATTTAAAAATGGAATGTGTGCATGCTACAAGAATTTTGTCTTTAATATTGACATTCCCTAATCATTCCACAGTTCACATCAATATTTTTCTTTAGATTACACATAAAATATTGAAGGCATGCAATATTTTTTGTCTCCGGTTAGGACAGATCCTCCAGCCAATCAGGGGCCATGGTTCTGCTCATCTCGGCATCACCAGTGCACTTTATTTTTGTGGTTGCTTTTCCGACTAAAAACACAGAAATTTATATCAAGACAAATACTTCCTCCACTTCATTTGAGGAAGCAAAGTTCAAGCTTAGAGTGAATTCCAAAACTTTTAATGGCATTATTTTTTAATGGTTTTTATTTTTAATGTTCATTTTTACTGGTTAATTGTGTGTGTGTGTGTGTGTGTGTGTGTGTGTAGAGATGAGTACAGGTGCCCATGGAGACTGCAGGGATTGACTACTCCCTGTTGACTAAAAGTAAAATCCAGGTGTCTCTTTGACACGAAAAACCTCTGAAGCTTGTGACGGTTTTGTGTTTTACTTTCACTTGCTTCTTGACAATGCTGAGGCTACAAACTGCACCTGACATCTAGTGAACACAGATGCTTCTCAATACCTCTAACTTCATGACTTTTGCTTGTGTATGGCAAACCCATGTGGGCTGCTTCTCTTTGACTAAGCCTACAAATTATCTTCCCCTGGCTCCTTCCTCCATAAGGTAGTATTCATCCCTGTTTGATGGTACAAACAAAATTTCTTTTGAAAATGATTCTTTCTTTCTCTCTCTCTCTCTCTCTCTCTCTCTCTCTCTCTCTCTCTCGTGTGTGTGTACGTGTATGCAGACATGAGTGCAGGTGCTGATGGAGGCTGCAGGAATTGAATTCTCTTTGAATCAGAGTTACAGGTGGATCTGAGCCAACCCATATGGGTATTGGGAACTGAATTTGAGTCCTCTGCAAGAGCACTGTGTTCTCTTAACTCTGACCATCTTTGTCTCTTACACTTTCCAGTGCAGTTTCAACAGCCCTTCACTATCGAGTTTGGCTTCCACCAGTTTGTTATAACTGAATTAACACTTCTCCCTCTCTTAGGTGCACATGCTCTCTTGCCCCCACACACATTTGATGGAACACTGCAGCAAGGTGAATATTGGACGTTGTTCTACAGTTTTCTTTTGTTATAGGTTAGAAAATGGTCTTACACTGCTTTTTAATAAAGTTGGACAGCAATTTTTTTCAGGCCAGCCTTTACTCTGTCTCTTATAAATGTATATCATTAGAGAAGCAAATTAACCTTTCTGAATTTGTTTATTGACTTATGGTTTCTATTTCTGTGATGAGACACCAGAGGACTCTTCTAAAGGAAAACATTTAACTGGGGCTGACTGTCATGGCAGAGCATGCTACTATGCAGACAGACATGGTCCTGGAGAAGGAACAGAGAGTTTTATATCTTGATCGAGAGGCAGCAAAAGGAGACTTTATGTCACACTTGGCACAGCTTAAGCATATGAGACCTCAAAACCTACCCCTACAGTGGCAAGCTTCCTTCAACAAGGTCATACCTACTCCAATGAAGGCACACCTCCTGATAGTGCCACTCCTTAAGGGGCCATTTTCTTTCAAACCATAACACTGATCCTTAAAAATAGTTTATTTCATATGATTACTATAAATATTAAAATTAAAGAAGTAAATACTTGATATGTGATATTGCAGAATCTTTTAACTCCATTATGTAAACTAGTAACACCATAAATATATAGGGTCCATATGCTCACAAATACACTGTATATTGTAGTGTTTTAGAATCAACAGATGAGTGAGAATAAAGGGGCAGCTTTGTCTTCATGTTATAAAACACAGAATAATCAATGACTTTTTCATTCTTTAGAAACAACAACAGAAAGAAGTTCAAAAATATTTTAAAAGTACAATAATTGTTTTAAGATATGAATACATTTTCCCCAAATTCTGCAACGAAAAGCATATTAGATGATTTGGAAACTTCAGGGATTTGCTGACTTTTACCAAGTTTCAAATCTGAGTATGCTAATTTCATTTACATCTCATTTTTGCTGGGTTTGCTTAATGTCATTTAAATACTATCTGAAACAAATCTCTTGTGACATGCTTTTCCCTTTAAAAATGAATGTTTAATGTTTTTACAAGAACTCAAGGGTAGATGTGTGAGAAAGTCAATGAGAATAAAAAGCCTCAATAGGAGGTGAGCAGAGGAAGACCTCCTTACACAGATGGCTCTGGTTTAAATTTACCATGTGGTTGACAGGTCAAAAGGCTTTGGTCTGAGCCTCCTCCTAACCAACATCACATGGCAGAAACTTGACAGAAGGAAAAGCCCCCCAAGCAGAATGTTAAACCTCTGCTGGCCTACTAATCCATCTATTTGCTGAATGCGTCTAAGGAGAAAAGGATTCCTAATTTTGAAACCCACTTGATAAGATGGGCCTGTAGTTAGGTTGACAGTGTGCTTTCCTAGCAAGTGTGAAGCCCTCTGTCCATTTCCAGTGTCATAGACTATCCCAGAACTTCAGAGATAGAGGTTAGAGGATCAGAAGTTCAAGGCTGTCCTTGGTTACATGGTGAGTCCGAGGCAAGTACAAACTTGTAAAATCCTATGTCAAAGAACTTGAAGAGGTAAGAGACAGGGAGCAGGGAGAGAGAGAGAAACCTTACTTGCTTAATAACCTATATAGAGCTATCTTTTGTGGAAGTCATCTAGCCTGAGGCAAAACATGACAACTTGTCCTTTATTCCACTATATTAGTGGAATATTATTCTGAGTATAGCAACACTGCCTATATTACTCCTTTTTAGCCCAACTGTTTGTACAAAGTGCATTTGGTGTTTTTTTTGTTTGTTTGTTTTTTCTTTGATTTGGTTTGGTTTGGTTTTATTGGTAAGGTAGATGATGCCCTAAGGCATTTTGAAGTCCATAGAACATTTTAGCTTTTTATTTGGCCATGATAATTTACAGTTCATTTGGGAGAGTGGAAAAATGTCTCAGAAGAATTCATTTACTTTTTACAAGAATTCAACAAGAAGATGAAGGTCTATGGCTTACGTGATATTGATTTGTTGTCCTTGCAGACTCTAAGGTCATTCTAATATTGATCTTTGTTTCCTTACACTACAACACCATGCACTCATCAAATTGGGATTAGCAAGATGTACTCCACTGGCTGCTTTCTGAAATCAAAGTAAATAAATAGATTATGGAATACGCACGGTACTCTCTCATAGCATATGAAATAAGCACTTGCAATATCAACAGCTTTAAATGAACTCTAAAGAACTTGCCATGATTTTGCTACCGTTACCCTGTTGGATAATATTGGTTATTCTTTTATAAGTTGCATTCTTTTCTATCTGAAGAAAAAAAACATTGATTTTTTTTTCTTCCTCCTTGGTTGTAATATACTACAAGCCAGCATAGTTTTATATATGCTGTGTCTCAGCCCAAAGGCCATCAGATATGTCAACTGCCAATGGGGATGTTGGACTTTAGGGCAGCCTGTGCTCCATAAGTTAGTCAACACATAGTGAACAATAAATAATGTGACTTCACCTGAAACATGAATCAAGTCCCTCTTTTCAATTCCACCCTCCTTTCTTCAAATTACAGAAGGTAGTTAAATATATGCGGTCTAGGTCTAGACTTGGTTTATTTAGAATATTCCACTTGGGTCAAAGCTTGCCTCTGTTGCTCTTATGTCTCTGTCAGTACTTAATCACAGAGAGGGAACATTAACTATCCTGCCACCTTCGTGTACAGACCAGTCATATTGATAGAGGCACTGTGATTTGTTCATAACCTGGTCCTTCATTTACGAAGAGCTACAACTGATGTAGGTTAAACAGCTACAAACCAGAATTTCAGACTATTGAATAGAGAGAGTATTGTTCAATGTTTTCAAAAGGTAAATACTTAGAATATGTATTTGAAAGATATTTTAAAATGAAGAGGAGCATCTATGCAAATAAAGTCATGTGAAATTGCTTTTGAAAATATTTTAATCAAAACATAAAAATTAATATTTAGATGGGGTATTATACAGATTTTAAAAAGTGTATTTTCCATCACCAGTATCTGAAATGCCAGGTGGCAACGTGGCTGTAAGTGATTTTTGTCGTGAAAATGCCATTATTTACAGCACAGTTTCCTGTGCCTGGGATAAAGGGCTTGTGAACAGAGCAAGCTTCCCCAATTCATCAGCATTCAGAATTATAGCCAAATGCATACTAAAATATGTCTCCTTCAGAAAAAAATGCAAGTTTTTATTTCAAGAGCTAGAAGGATGGGAAATGGAAAATCTGCACTTAGAGGAAGTGAGATCTGTGAAGCTAATGTCTACACTTACACTATTGTTTATATTCCTATGGTAATCTGACAGATCAATAAAATTAAGCTTCCTCATAAGTGTGTCTGTGAATTAAACCATTTGACATAAAAGAAGTCAGACACATTAATGCTTTCACTTTTCTGGGAACTAGGTTTCTTTGCTATTTCTACTACTTAATTGCTATGTGCTTTATTTGTCTGGTTTTGATGTTTATCTTTCATTCTTTTTTAGTATAAGAGACAGCCGCATTGAACTCAAATTAAGGAACCCTTCCACCATCTGTGATAGTTATAGGGTACTTCTTCTAGGAATTTCCACAGCCTTTTTCCCCCAAAGCTTAAAATAGAGATGGAATATAAATTTGAGTTCTTTGAAATCAGTTTATGCTATGTGATTTTCAAATGATAAATTACATGTAACTGCTTCTTATGAAAATGGGTGGCTAGTTGCATCATGCTCTGGCACATGAGTCATTGACACACTGCTGTCTATCTCTGCTCAGGAATGATTTGAAAAGGAGCTAATCATCATTAGCTAACAGGTCCAAACTGAGACGTTATTAAAATATGCTATCTGAGTATGAACAACACACCAACTATAAACTATGAACATTTCTTCCTAGATAGGCAACACTTATATACTATTTTCCAATATTGTGCTCCTGATCTTCTTAAAATTGTCTTGAACAGCTTAACTCATATGATCTTTACAATCATTCCAAGGGCCTGGAAGTATTAACTCCCATTTCCAGACAAGGAAAAGTGGACACAGAGAATTTACACAATTTTTCAAAGGCCCAGAATGGTGAACTGTATTCTGAAGCTCATAGGTCTGACTAAGCCATGACTCCCAATCACTACATTTTATAAAACCAATGTGAATGTATGTCTTTTAGGTTATGAATTAAATTGCTACAGTTCCTGTAGTAACAAGTAAACTATAAACAAGACAAGGAGGTATCTAGTAATTAGGAAAAGATGACTAAAGATCCTAATAAAGAAATACTAGATTCGAGCACTGAAGACCCTGTCTAGCATAGCAACCATGTTGCTGGGAGAAAGAGGCAAATTACCATTCAGTATTGGCAAATATCTAAAACTACAATATATACGATAACAAGTCAATATGCTAAACCATATCAGCTTTTCTAGTTTTCTAGCTATTATTTTTAAATGAATGGACAAACCAGGGCAACCCATTTGTCAGTATGGTGAGGAAATAGGACATTCATTTCTTCAGAGTCATAGTCTGTATCTATTCTTGCCCATGTTTGATGTAGGAGGGTCGTCTGTCTATGTGTTACTTTCATTGGTTAATAAAGAA
>LOEQ01003268.1:138842-163293 GCA_001685075.1 Bramus lutescens | reverse complement strand
TGCCCGGAGAGAGAGAGTTCACTGTTAACAAGGTCCTGAATAAACTGCTTGCAAAAAAAGTTCCAGTGTGGCATCATCCTTGCTGGTCGAGGCAGTGGTGACACTTTCTGATGATAACCTCGTGCCTTTTGTCCTCTGGGACTCCCCAGTGGAAAACAAAAAAAGAGAATTTCACATTTAAAATAAGTTGAAAACATTTTCTTCATATTCTCAATGTTGAGAATTTGACCTTTGGGATTTTGAAGACTGCAATGTATTTGTGTTCATTTCTATTCAGTCTACTTATACAGTGCTTTGATAATCAGTTTTATTCAAAATATATTTTAGATATAACATTATTTCTCAAGGAAAGTAACAATATTTTGTGTACTAACCACATTGAATAAAATGTGTAACTTGAATAAAATAGGATGGTTTCTATAGTTGGTGAAATGCTACTCACACATAATAAAATCTCTTGTGTTTTCTGGAGAGACTTGGCTCTGACTGGAAAAATATTATATGACCTGAATAAGCTGTATATATGAAAAAATACCACACATTTGCATTCATATATCAAAATTAGGGCCAACATTTGGAGAAACATTAAAATGGGGCCATGGTCATTAGCAATGAGGAGGTAAAAGGGAGAAGGAGAAGAGAAAAACTAAGAAGGAATTTTAGGAACTGGGGAAGTTCTGAGGTAGGAGAAGAATTAGAGAGTCAAAGTAGAAGAGTGAGGAAACATGATTGAATAGTGAAATATGCACATATGGAAAAATATATTAATTTTACAACTGATATTAGTAGTCAGTATAATAAAAAAATTAAGCATGCTACATTGATAATGTTTCTTTATAATGTTCTCTTCTTTCAATTGTTATATAATATGTGTTGAACTATGGTAAGAATCTCTCCTTTTCAAAATTACTTTGCCCAATTTTGAATCTTCCTTTTGGATCATTAGATATTGGAATCAGTTTTTTTTTTGTTACACTAAACGTATATGCTTATTTGAGGAGGTTGACACATTTGTGACATTGTCTAATCTAGTTCACATAAAGAATTTTTTTTTATTCATCCAGGTCTCATACTGTGTCTCTCAATAGTATTTTATAACTGCTTTTGCTAGGTACCTTTAACTATTAACTTCATGCAGCCTAAAGTCACTGTGGAGGTATTCTTAATTAAGGGACTTCCCAGATCAGACTGACTTGTGGGCATATCTGTGGGGCATTGTCTTGACTGTGAGTTGAGGTAGCCTACTGTGGGTAACACCATTCCCTGGATAAGTGGTATCGAGTTATATAAAAGTGCTACTTAAGCTTGAACCTGTGAGCAAATCAGCAATAAACCTTCCTACATCTGGTTCCTAACTTGAGTTTCTGCCTGAACTCCATCAAACATAAAAGGATTAGCAATGGCAAGTGGAAGCCAAATAACATTTATAATAAAAGAACTTGAGGTGTGGTTTCCTTCTGTGTGCTGTGATTACCATTAATGAATAAAGAAACTGTTTTGAACCTAGCAGGGCAGAACTTAGGTAGGCAGGGAAGATGGAAATGAATGCTGGGAAAAAGAAGGACAGAGTCAGAGAGAAGCCATGTAGCCCCTACCAGAGAAAGACACTGGGAAATTTACCTGGCAAGCCACAGCCATGTGGTGATACACAGATTAATGGAGATTGATCTTAAGATGTAAGAGGCAGCCAATAAGAAGCTAGTGATAATGGGCTAAGCAGTGATTTAATTAATACAGCGGCCTGCTGCTACAAATTGGTGGCCAACATGGTGGAATAAATCTATGTTAAACCAGAGAGGGCTTGAAAAGGAACTCTAGACACTAAAAAACAAAATTTAGCTGCATTACTTTTCCCCGAATGGGCTTTGCTTCCTGGTGGCACTCTGCAACTCCATTAAGAGAGGTTTTCCTGATTCAGTGGTAGCAGGAAGCAAGTGGTTTTGAAATGCTAGCTTTCTGGGCTATGCTGCCAGCACAAACTCTGACTCTTTCTGAAGGTCGGGCTATGGAGCAGTTAAATGGGAGACAGTGTTGGACAGAGTGCCACAACTTGCTTAATGGCAACATAGACTGGCTGTGTTCTTAAAATGGGGCTGTGAGCATGGCTCTCAGAGGCAGCAAAAAGCTCTACCATGTCAGACTGTGTGGGGCAAGCAGGCACTGCCATATTTTCCCTAGCTAGCAATGCCGCATATTAAGTTTTTAAGAAGTGTTTGCCTTTTAAAAGTGCTCCTGGACAGTAACAAATTACAGATATACGATAGGACACAGTCAGACTTAAAAAACCCTCTAAATGGGTCACAGTGTTGGATATGTACATAAGCTTGGGAGAGAGAAGAAAAAGAATATAGTTATAAAAAGAAGCAAATGGTTTTTAAAAACTAAAACTAAGTCTTTAAAGAGACAGAGTACAGACAGTCATAGATTAAAAGGAATAAAGAATAAGCCATGTAATGATGGAAAATTCAAAGAGAGTCTGGATTATGCATATTATTATGTCTTCTTTGAATTTTTTTGACTGTGAGGAAGCTAAGTAAAGAGAGACATTTTATTGTATGGGCTGCAAAGCTAAACCAGCATGTATATTATAAAGATATCTTGACTTCATAATTTGAGTCTAAGGATATGTTGCTTTGGAAAAAAGGTTCTTCTTTTGTTCCACAGAGGATGAGAACCTGTGTATTCATTCCAGGCTAAGGTGGTTTGATGCACAACCATCAAAGGTCTCTGTGAATGTACCCACCAAAATAGTTTGTCCAATAGACTGCAGGAAGAAGTTTGGAAAAAACCACACCCATATTCCCAAATATTGTTTATAAATGTTTGTTTACATTTAAAGGGGGATATGATATAGAGATGTGCATTGATATGGATCTTGGGTTATTGCTACAAATTTAAGGTCAATTTTGTTATGCTGTGCATATGTATTTCTGATCTTTATTAAGGTATTGTGTTTATACAGCCCACTTAAAAATGTAAAGTATAATTAATAAATACAGGTTAATAGATAATCATCTATAATAGTCAAGCTTGCAGTCACGTTAGTTAGATTTTCTAGATGGAAAGAGATGTATTTCAGAGAGATAGATATTCTTCAAACCTTTCAGAGACTACAGAATATGCTCTTTAAAATGTTATAAGAAGTTAGGACTTTTCATGACAGAGACATGTCTGCTCCTGGCAGCACCAATTGCTTCAAGAGCAAGATGGGCATCAAAGAGGCTCCTTATGGAACTGGTTAGCCATTTGGGCAAGAAACTGCCCTTGCCTGGATTGCTTGATGAACTGGACATGCAGGACCTACAGAGAAATGACTGTTGAACTTGCCTAAAGGTGAGAAAGAGCCTTTGTGGTTCCTGCTTCATAAAAGAGTCTGCCAGACACATTCAGGTGCCAATATAGGTGGAACTGTCTTTGAAATTTCCTGCTTTATGGAAAAACCTGCTGGATATTATGGGCCTTTAGGCTGAAGATGGATGCCCCAACAGTACAGAAGAACTTTGGGTGACTGTCCAGGCAGTGAGATATCTCTGCCAATTCTACAGCTTTGTTATGCTTTTTTATAATGCACTTTCTGGTTACTTAGCTAATATTATATACCTCTGGAGTCTTTGATGGAGTTAAATAATTGATAGTTATAGTTTTTCTTAGTTATCATAAAAGATACAGTAGACATAAATATTGTAACTATAATTCTTACTTAATACCTGTTTTGTTATATATAATTTTATTATGTAGAAGATAAAGCCTTCCTTTTCATTTAAATAGAAAATGGGAGGTGATGTGGGATTTACCTCTGTATGCTGTGATTACATTTAATGAATAAATAAACAGCTTTATCCCTACAGCAGGGCAAAAGTTAGGTAAGCAGGGAAGATGGAAATGATTGCTTGGAGAAAGAAGGGCAGAGTCCGAGAGAAGTACCCACTGGAGACAGATTCTGGGAACTTTACCTGGAAAATCACAGTAACTTGGTGATACACAGATTAATGGTGATGGATTAACTTAAGACATACGAGTTAGCCAATAATAAGCTAGAGCTAATGGAATAAGCAGTGATTTAATTAACAGTTTCTATGTGATTATTTCAAGGCTAAACAGCTGGGAACCAATGAGCAGCTTGCTACTACAAGAACTGGCTATGAATTTGAGAGAAAATATAGGCAGAGTTGGAGAGGAAAGAGGAAAGAGTAGAAATCATACAATTTCAATTTTTATTTATAAAATTCTCAAAATTTAAATTAAAAAGAAAGCAAACTTTTTACAAGACAATTTTTTCATATGCCTACTGAATCAGTAATAAGGTTTGTTCTTCAATGGTACCATGTGATTAGACATCACTAGGATCTTTTTCTCCCATATTTGCATTAATTGTGTTTTGTTATATAAAATTCCCTGGTCCCAGGATATGGATTTTATTCTTGGAATATTTTGTTTCCCTTATCATCAATGGAAGAACTTTAAAAACTTAAAAGCATACCTATCTGTCTTTCTCTCTCTCTTTCCTTCTCTTATCTTCCTCATTTTCGCTCTCTCTCGATCATCATACCTAATTTTCCATTTTATTGTATTTTAATAAAACTTAAAACTCTGTTCTAAATATAGTCAATACAAATTTGAAAGCAATAGATGCTTAAAAATCTTTCTATATGTAAATTATTTTAAAAATATCTATTTGTTTTTATTTTTGCATATGTATGCTCTATCTGCATTTATATACATGTACTACAGGAATACCTGGCACCCACAGAGGCCAGAAGAGGGCATTGGATGTCCTGAAACTGATGTTATAGATGACTGAGTCACCAAGTGGGTTCTAAGAGCCAAACTTGGGTCTTCCTCTGAAAGAGTAGCCAGTATTAATAATTGTTGAGACATCTCTCCAATGTCCTTTAATTTCATTTTTATCCATAGAGAGAAATTAAACTCAACAGTGTTTAAGGGATAAAAGAAGGTTGAGAAAAACAAAGAAGTATAAATAAGATATGGAATTTCATCAATTTATATGAGGTATCTGAAAATTGTACTAATTTTGGCAACAAATCTATAATTTAAAAATAATTACTGATAAATATTTTTAAAGTGTTCGCTGAGGTCATGGGGGATAGTGGATGGAACTAAAAAAGAAACCATCCTGAGTGAGGTCACCCAGAGACAGAAAGATCAACATATGTACTCACACATAAGTAATACTAGCTGCAAAGCAAAGGATATTGAACCTATTGTCCATAATACTAGAGAATCTAAGGAACAAGGTGAACCCTAAGAAAAACATACATAGATCCACCTGGAAAGGGGAAGTAGATAAGATTGCCTGATAAAATTGGGGATGTTGGGGAGAAAGGAATGTGGAAAGGGAAGAGGAGTAGAGAAGGGAAAAGAGAAGAAGAGCTTGAAGGAATGGGATAGTTGAGATCAAGGAAGGGCAGAGATGAGAGCAGGGAAAGAGATATCTTGATTAAGGAAGCCATTATGGGGCTAGCCTGGAACAAGAGAAATTCTCAGAAATCCACAAAGATGACCCCAACTAAAAGAGGAGGGAGCGGCAACTGGGATTGGTAAATAAAATGAAAAAAATCATTTCTTTTCTTTTATAAAAAATAATAAACTGAAACAATTGTTCTCTTACTGGATTAGCTAGAATGGGCAGTACAACAATAAATAGAAATGGTAACACCATTCACTTCTAGTCTTGATATTGGGTTAGAAATGGCATGTTCTGTCAGGAATATATAGACAGGAAGGGACCATTTTTAAGAAAGAAAATCCCTGCCTACTATTATTTTTCTAAGTTATAGGAAAAAAGTTAACTCAAAATCTTTTCTTGACACTTAACACTCACCTCAATTCCCAGGTACCTAAAATGGAACTTGGGTCAACCTCCCCAAATCTGTCCATATTCTAATATTTTCCCTCAATAAATTATACCATTATTCACAAACGACCCATCCGAACTTTAGAGACACTACAGGATCTATCCTTCCTACATTTCTCATACCCTGCTTATGTCAGATCCACCAAGTCCTAACTTTAAAACCTTAGCAAATCTAATGTCTTAAGCAGACTGAACGCACATTGCCATCTCTTTCATCTAACAACAGCCTATTTGCAAGATAGCCATTTTTTTCTGGTTGGCAGAGTGACCTTCTAAGTGAATGTAAATTATCTGATGTGATTTCTTCAATAGATTTCTTGAAGATGCATTTTCCTCTTTTATCTATTAATTTAAATCCAAAATCTTCAAAGAGCTACAGAGTGGTATTTTAGTCTGTTTATATGTTCTGTATCAATAGAGTCAGGATACTTATAACCCTTATATCAAATATTCCCTAATACTTTGTAGTGAAAACATTTGAAATTCTCTTTTTGAGCTACTGTTTATTTTACGATATGCTTTCATTAACCATATTGACACTCTTTATAACAAGTGCATAATTTAATCTCAATGTTTTCATAATCTTCAGATGGCCTACCCTCCCTCTTAGCCCACTACTGTATTTTTTCTCCATTTTTCTCAAACATACTACAGATTCAAAGCAACTGGCTGAGATATGCAGTCTCACTACAATCAAATTTAACTATAATTCTAAAATTTTCTCAGGATCCCCAAAGATTGCCAGTGCCCCAATCAGCAGGAAATAGTATAGAAATCTATTCCAGAATTCCCAAAACATTGTTTATAAACATTTGTTTTCATTTAAAGATTTGGTTATAAATGATAAATGGTCATAGTCAATCTCTTTTTAAATAGGGTGTATATGGTATAGAAATGATAAAAAGGAAGGTTATTAAATCTACTTTAATCCAAAAAACAACTATTAATCTCAAAATATTTTACATTGGCATGTAGTAATAATTTTATTTATTGATACAAATTTAAGGTCAATTTTGTTATACTATATGTATATTTCTACTATTATTTAAGGAATTATATTTATGCATCTCATTAAAAATGTAATGTAAGATTGAGAAAAACAAATTAATAGTCATTTATAATAGCAAACTTATAGTCATATTAAGTTTTCTTGATAAGAAGAAATATATTTCAGAAGGAAAGGTAATGTTCAAATATTTCAAAGACCTACAGAATGTGACATTTCAAATATTTTAGTAACTTACATTTCATTGACAGTGAGAGATGTCTGCTCCTGGCAGCACCAATTACTTAAAGAGGATGACTGGCATTGAAGAAGCTCCTTATGGAGTTTGCTTTCTATATGGTGAGGCTAGCCATTTGGGCAAGAAAGTACTCTTGCCTAGACTAATGACAATATGCTGTATAAAATGGACATTCAGGAACCACTGGTAATGACTGCTGAACTTGCCAAAACAAGGTGAAACAGTGTTTCAGAGTTTCCGCTTCATGGAAGAGTCTGTCAGACATTCTGTAGGACACAGAAGAAACTGATTTATTTCCCAAAAGACAGACAGTCCCTTCAGATTTCCTGCTTCCCTGAGAAATATGCGAGACACTCTATGCCTATAGGCTGAAGATGGATCTCCCAAAGTTACAGAAGATCTTTTTATGACTGTTCAGGCAGCCAGGTGTCTCTGCTATTTCTAGTTGCTTGCAGTGAACTTCCTGTTTACTCTGGGGTCTTTGGTGGAGTTGAAGACTATATAATTATAATTTATCTTTGTTACAATAAAAGATAATATAGATATGAACTTTAGACTCACAAAGATAGGCTAACAGATAGAGTATTTTCTTTAATTTTGCCAAAGGCAAATAGACTAAATATTCGAACTGTAATTCTTGCTTGATAACCATTTTATTATATGCAATCTTCCTATGTTAAAGTTAAAACCTTTCGTTTAGATTAGAGAGAAAAAGGAAGATGATGTGGAATACCCCTCTGAATGCTGTGAATATGCTTTATTATCATTGGTTAGTAAAATATATGTTTTGACCTATGACAGATCAGAATACAGCTAGATGGGAAAGACAAACTGAATAAAGGGAAAAAGAAGGCAAAGTCGGGGAGCCACCAGCAGCCACCAGAGAAGAATGATGTAATGTAACAAGCCATGATCCTCGTGGTAAAACATAAACTAATATAAATGGGTTAATTTAAGTTGTAAGAGCTAGTTAATAGCAAGCCTGAGCTAATAAGTCAAACAGTATGTAATTACTATTAAAACTCTGAGTTGTTATTTTAAAAGTGGCTGTGGGATCAGGCCAGACAAAAACCTCTAGTTACACAGAATCTTCAAAATAATGAAAAGAAAAAGAGATACCTATAAAAAGAACAAAAACTATTGAAGAAAATTAGAAAGATATAGATTAGAATTTAATTAACCTGGATTTAAAATATGGAGGCTACAGAGATTCAGGTACTGATATGACCACTCTGGATTCAGTCAGAGAGCATATATGCTGAGCCTGAGTCTTTTATAGAACTGATTACTCTTGGTTTTTGGCATCTTTGCTTTTTATTTATTCTAAAATGTTCTTATTTGTTGTTATAATTTTATTTACATATTGAAGTCCTTTTAAAATAAAATCATATATTTTAACTAACTCACCAATAAAAACCATCACACAGCTAGTTTAAGGTGTAAAACACTTAACTGAGTTCAAAACTTGATGCATCTCAATGAACATCTACACAGATTTTCTTCTTTTCTTCTTTTTTTCTATTTTTCTTTGGTGTTCTTATTTGTCAGTGTCACACTGGTAGGCTGTTGCTTAAAATTTTCATATCACTTTTTGTTGTTTTTTAACTGTTCATTTTTACTTAAATTTGCATTTTCTTCCCATTTTCTTGGAATCCATGGCTTTGGAGTTGTTTTGGAAGGTTGCAGAGATATGTATTTGATAAACAAACTTCATGATGAATGCTTGAGGTTTAATAAAGAATGTTTCCAAGTCTGTGAGCAAATTGTCCTACTTTATGGAGTGACTCAATACACACCACCCCTCTCACATACAATCAAGTCAATCCAAAGGGCAATCAACTCTCACAGCCTTTTAAATTACTGGTCATGAGAATGTCCTACCTCTGTTTAATATCAGAATTTTTTGTCACAATCAGATATGCCTGAGAAAAGGGAATATCAATTGAGGAATTGCTTTCACCAGTTTTGTCTATGGGCATTTTAATAATTTCTCATTGAGGCAGGAAGACTGATTCCACTGTGAGTGGTAACATCGCTGGGAAACTGGGACTGGGCTATATAAGAAAGACATCTGAGCAAGCCAGTAAGCAGCATTCTTCCATAATATTTGCTTGAGTTCCTGCTCTGAATTCTCTCTGTGGTAGACTGTGAACTGGAAGTATAAGTTGTATAACCACTTCCTCCACAAGTTGTTTCTCATCAGGGTTTTATCACCGCCAAGGGAGAAGCAAACTAGGTCATTACCTCTCCATTGAGGACTACCACCTTCTACTTGCTTCCTGATCCAAGATATGAGTTCTACCATGTCTAATTTATCTACATACTGAGTTAGCTTCTGTTTTGTGGTTTCACAAAACCATCTTGGGACTATGTTGATTTTAATTTTTAGATTCCTTAAACTCTCTTCTAATTTTACTCAGCAATGTCTAATTTATTGTAGATAAATTAATCCCCATGCTGTCTTTCCTATAACTATGGCAAAGAAATATTTTTCTCTTATAGAATTTTACTTTACAATTATGAATCGTAATTTCTATACATAAAAATTGTCTTGGGATAGTAACTTCCCTGGTGGTAAGACTGGTAACTGAACTCTATAACAAAATTCAGTGCTCTCCATGACTTCACATAGCTTAGTCAAATGTTATTTATAAAGTTTATCATAATTTACTATTTAGAATGTTGAGTGTGTCATCAACACACAAAAAGTATTGCTCTGTAAATGTATTTAAAGTCATGTTCTATCCAATAGTTCTACATCTGAAAATCATAGATTTCTATATATGATTTACACTGTAAGGGATAAACAATAAATTTGCCAGTATTGTGTTCTAAAAAAGATAATAAAACTAGCTTAAATAGCACAAATAATACATATAGTATGCCTTACAGCAGAACAAGCATAAAAAGTGGGGTTTTGTCACTTCACATGAGTCTTATCTTTAGGAAGCTTTCTTAAAAATACCCCGTCATCAGAAGATTATCAATAGAAAAATCAGAGAATTTTCTTTTTCATAAAGATGAAAATCAGGCCTATTAAAACCTATTGCAATAGACTTACTGGATTATTGAAGAGATATTTTATCTTGGTTGTTGTATTTGCATTAGAGAATCATGATATTAGAGTTGTTTCTAGTCTAATTTTGTGTTTGTTTGGTAAGTGTTCTTTTCTTTGGTTCCTATTGGCCACACTGGATCCTAGACAATTATGGAAGCTGTGGGGTCCCTGGGAGAGAATGTGTATGCAGTTTATTAGTTTGCACATCATAATGGAGATGACCTAAGCAAAAATGCAAAGAGGGGCAGTGCAAAAATATGGGGTGTTGAGGTTCTAACAAGAGGAAGAAGAGTCCTCTGCGAATGAACATAGGGTCCAACGAGGATTCCTGAAGCAATATTCAGTAAGATGAAAAGGAAGTTTGGAGAGACCAGAATGAGAGTGCATGGGGGATCCTGGATCCACACCAAAAGATAAAATCCTCAAGCAACTGAAGTGTGTGTGGGTGACAGAAAGTGCTTCTGCAATCAGGTTGCTACAAAACTAAGAGTGAGTATGGGGAGCGTTAATGGTTGACAATAAAGATGATGACAACCACCTCCTTTTTCTCAGATCAGTGTGGTCACTTGGGCTTCCTGCTAAAATGTGCTTCTATGAAAGAAGTTGACACAGAGAAATGGAGATGAGCTATAAAGAAAGGCTGAGACAGTCAGCAGGAAAGATCTAAGAGGACCTTGGATTCATGCAAAGAGGGGGAGTCCCCAGAGGATTGTAGTAGGCTGGGAAAAGGGAATTAAAAGTAAATTTGGAAATATCAGAATGGATGAGAGGTGGGATAGAGAAAATATTCAATCTGCATGCCAGGCTACTATGGCCAATGGGGATCCCTGATGGAAAGAATACCTGCTGATCAAAAGCTGAGTCAAAGGACACAGAAGATAAGGATTTCAAAATAATAATTACAAATATTTTCAAGGATCTTAAAGAACAAATTCTTATAAAAGGAAGTGACTATCAAGATGCAAGAAGCATAGAAATGGCAACTAGCAGTTGAATGAAATAATGAAAACATTTCAAGACATGAAAGCAGACTTACAATCACAAAATAAAATCTTAACTGAAATAAAACTGGAAACAAAAAATCTTAGGATTCCAAACAAAATCGTCAAAGGTAAGATTATAAAATTAGATGAGAAATTTTTGATCTCAAAGATAAGGTAGAAAATAATGGGTAGCTCAGTCAAAGAAAATGTTAGCTATAAAGAATTTCAAGAACAAAACATCTAGAAAATTTTGGACACTATGAAAAGACTAAACCTCCAGACACTATGACTAGATAAAGAAGAGACCCATGTCAATGGCAAAGAAAATATTTTTAGTAAAACACAAAAAAATCTCAATCTAATGATTGAGTTTCCAATCAAAATACAAGAATCATACAGAATATCAAATATACATTACCAAAAGAAGTTCCCCAAGACACATAATAAGCAAACTGGTACATATAAAGAACAATGAAAGACTACTAAAAACACCGGGGGAAAAGACCAAATCACATATAAAGTGAAGGGAGCAGGCAAAACATCCTGGTCTAAGTACTGCCATTTTGACTTCAGGCTCCATTAACGTTAGGGTGAAATAGTTCAGGTTCCCAAGCCCTAGGGTAGCTGAGAACTTTCCAATTGCTGACCAACCTCCACCATAAACTATGGAAATAGTCATTATGTATTTTTAGTTCTTTAGAACATTATGTTCTAAGAAGCTACAAATGAATCTGGTTGGACTGAAATGTTTACATTGTATACCAGTTAACAAGGATGGAACACATAAAGAATTTCATAATTGCTAAATCCTGATTTATGAAAAATGTAACTGTAACTTGGTAGCAAATGCTTGTGATGTTATTAATAAACCTCACTTTTGCCTCTGCTCTGTAATGTCAGGAAGAAGAAGACTCCTGAGTCTTTGTTCTGCAGTCTGGATCAAACAGTGACTTGCATATGTGGTGATTTAATGAAATATTTGGAACCCCCAAATGTTTTCTCTGTTTCCTCATGGCACATAAACAGGCTAAGCGTAACATTCAGAGGTCCCACTGAGATGCCCTATTAAATAACAAGCAGAGACCTCTCATAGGAGGAGTTAGAGTCCTCTGGAAGCAGATAACTTTGGGCTACAAATTTTGGACTCAATAACGATGTCTGACATAGTAATACTCATGTCTGGGACATCTCTCTTGTCCCAGGAGATCCTGGCTCTGACCTAGTCTCTCCAGTTGTGGGAGACACTGGGTCTGTCCCAGATGGGGCAGTGTCCAGGGATTGATGTCCCAAGTGGGACAGGATTTTGAGTGTTCCCCAGCTTGAACCTGGGTCCTTTGTCATGATATTAAAAGAGTGTCATTATTGGCTAACATCTTATCCATCTTATTTGTCTGCCCTGCCCATTTGTCTTATTGTTGTCTCATTGTCTGTGAATTTATCGACCTTGCTTTCTGTCAGATTGTATCTGTAGTTTCATTTAGCTTCTTGGCTGTTATTTGATGTTTTATGTTTGTGAAAGTGGGCCAAATTTCATCTGTCAACCCCCTGACTTGGTATTAACTCATTCCAGAAACTTAAAAAAAATACTGCTCTTGGAGGACTGCACTTTGACTCCTTTAAACTGATATTAGAGCCCACAATTTGGACTTAGTAAGCAGTTTAAAAACACACAGTCTCCAAGAGGGAAGTAAGTAAGGAACTGCTCCCACTACAGCACCAATTGGATTGGGCATTCCCCCTTGAAATTACAGCTGGAGGAAGTAAGGAAAGTTTTGTCTGACTATTTTGAGTGCAATATGTAGCCACTGCATGTCTGTATCTGACTGGTCTTGAAGGTGTGAGTGTACTCTTGGTTATAGTTTAGCTGTCACTATTGCAGCCAGTCAGCTGGGCTCAGAATTCATCTCTGGATATTCTAGTCATTGGGATTAAAATGTCTTTGGGGTATAAATAATATTAAAGTTGTTTTCTGCTGTTTTATTGATAAACTGACTTTTGATTGCGTTATGGCCCACACTTTTCAGACTCAGGTTTGCTTCTAATGTCGCTATGTCCAATGACAAAAATTGGTGGGCAGAAGAGGCAAGAGCAAGGAAGCTAAAAAATTATTGGTTTATAAATTACTGGGTATGGTTAACAACCTGTAATACTTTTAAAAGAAAGAGTTAAATTAAACTTTAACACAGGCTTAAATGTCAGAAGGTTACATAGGAGATATTAAAACAAAGACCTAATCCATCAGTGTCTATGGTTCTGATCAAATGTTCAAATGTGCTAACTTTGCCTTTTAACCCCGTAATTGTGATTGTAATCATTTTTGTTAACTGAAATATGTCAACCCAAAACATGAATTTTGTGCTTAAAGGCTCAACCTAAGACAGACTCAAGACTGCATTGGTATTCAAAACACCCAATATAGTCACTGGCCAATTAAAATTGGTTCACAACTACTAAGCAACAGAAAATGGGATATTTCTGGTTTTCAATACAGTAAGACTGTGGCCTTAAACAATTTGGCAAAGAACTTAGAGCAGTTTATCAAACTTCAGGGTCAAATACCTTTTTACAGAAGTAGTCTTGCTTTGCCTAAATGTTGGATGTTTACACAACAATGCTTTATAAAATGTTGAAACCCATTGACTTACAAAATATCTCCCTTTAAGGTTTAATCAAGCTTACAAAAACTTGTTTAAAGATATACGTCTAATCTCCTTAATTTTGGTAGCATTTTTAAGATTGTAGCTTTTATGGTAAGCTGAGTTCTGTAATAATTTATTATAATCTATAATGGTACACTATGTGAGGATCAGGAAAGTTCTCAGTCTCATTTTTTATTATCTTTATAAATTTAAAGTCTTATCTCGATACTAGTGCTTCAATTTAGAAGTTGTCAATTTAAAGGCTAACTTAATATAAACTGATAAAGATGATTAACCCATAAGATGTTCAGAACTATACTTATAAGTATTGCTAGTACTAATATAATCAAGTAGAGAAACATTTATGTAGCCTCTTACATGTTTTCAAGTTATAGCCTAAAAAATGACTAAAATCAAACAAGGATTGCTTGACTTAAGTCCTCAAACTGTCAAAGAGTTGCTGAATATGGCTTCTAAGATAGTTAAACTGATATCATAGACAGAGACTTTCAAGTACTAGTAGTGACTCCCAAGATCTCCAAGAAGGCAATGGACACAGCAATGGATAACAAACCACTGTGTAAGGCAGTCACAATGTTTCAGCTGCTGCCAGAGCTTGTCCCTAAATGTGGACAAGAGGAACACTGGAGAATTGATTGCCCCTGTTTGCCTAGACAAGGCGAGGTCAGTTCTCCTATGTTCCTTCTCCACAGGTAAATCTATCATCTACTGGGCCTGGCAGCCAAGACTATTGTCCTGGTACTTTTGTCCCAAATGCCATGGAAAACACAGGATCCTAGGATATCTTGTCCAGGTATGGACCATAGATTAGATTTTCTCTTACACTGATGGATAAGCTAACTTAGCTTAGCAACATTGGATAATCAGCTAGATCTCTCCCTCAAGGCTGAAACTACCTTATTAGTTCATTAGTTCATTGGTTAGTTTAAGCTACTATGTATAGTACTTGTAAAGGAACGCTTCCTGTCCCAACCACCCTGCCCCAAATAACTGACTTAGAAACTAAATATTACTTATAAATGCTTCACCAATGCCTCATGCTTGTTACTAGCTAGCTCTTAAATATAGAATAACCAATATTTCTATTTATGCTTTGTCAAATAGTTTATGACTTTTTACCTTATTTTAATACACCCTTCTGGCTCAGTAAATGACTGGAACCTCTCTCATCTGCGACCTCCTTCTTCCCATCATTCTCAGTTTGGCTTTCCCACCTAACTTCCTGACCAGTTACTTGCTTGCTAAGTTATTTTTAACCAATGAGATTAATACATATTTATAGTGTAGAAAAGGATTGTTCCACAGCATTTCCCCTTTTTGTCTAATTAAAAATAAAGGTTTTAACCTTGATGTAGTAAAAGTACATGCAACAAAAACAGTTATTAAGAATAACAGTAACAATATATATTTCATTTGCATTTAAAAGTTAGCAAACATATTGAATTATCTATTATTATTGTGTGATATTTTGTTTGTGTTCTGACAGACAAAGCTTGCCTGGAGATCAGAGGGCAGATGTAGCCACTAGTTAACCATAAAAGCTGGGCAGTAGTGGTACACACCTTTAATCCAGAACTCATGGCTAATGCTTTTAATGCTAGCACTCAAGAAGTGAGACAAGATATGATAAGGTGAGTTGTAGGCAGGATCTCACCCTTTTGGATACAAGAAGGGGACAGGTAGAAACATTTGGCAGCTGCACCTAGTTCTCTGATGTTCTAGGTTTCCCTCAATATTTGACTCCCAATTCTTTATTGATTTAGATTAATTAGATTAATCCTTCAGTGAGGATAATCTTTTCTATCTAATTACTTTCTATTATAATGAAGAAGAATTATAATTTAACTCTTTAGTCTTCAACTCCATAAAAAAACCCAGAACAGTGAAATGTTACCTAACAGCAGTGACACCATGCTTCCTAGACAGTCATCAAAAGTTCCTCTAAAACATTGGGGCATCCAACTCTGACCTATAGGTCTAGAATATCTGCAAACTTTCCTTTAAAGCAGGAAATTTTGAAGGACTGTTCTACTTTGTCTTTACAGAGTTTGGCAGTTACCTCTCTTGTGTCCTGCTGGTATAGTTTGGATAATAATTGTCAGCAGCTGAGGCAAAGTCAGCTTCTTTGCCCACATGGCTAGACTTTGACATAAAGAAAACAAACTCTATGTGGAGTTTCTTTGATGCCCATCATCCTCTTTAAAGTAATTGGTGATACAGATTAATAGAAATGGTTAACAAGATAGAAACATTAGCCAGGAATATTGGCCAATTAATGGTGTAATTAATATTGTGTGATTATTCAGGTCAGAGCAGCATGGAAATAAAATAACAGTCTTCAACTACACCTGATTATATATTTTTACTTTTAATATAGATTGAAGTGATTTATGACAATAAAATACAATCCATTGTATGTTTTATAAATTAAAATTTTGGAAAGATTTTAAAAAATATACTTACAAGTACAATGAAACAACACCAGTCACCAAAACCATTACATAAAGGGCCAATTTCCCCATGATATGCATGGATCTATTCCACAATGTAATATCCATATTTATTTCAGATTGTATGTTTTATTCATTTACTTACTTAAGTATTCCAACCAATAATATTGTCTTGCTTCTAAACTGTACTATTGACTAAATATTTGTATAAATGAATGATATTCTAAGGTATGGTGAAGTGAAGTCTCCATTTTTTACAGAGACAAAAAAGATAGCTAAAGGATTTCAATGCACAGCTCCTCTTTTAACTAGGTGGGCAAATGCAGGAAAGCCAGAAAGTCAAATATGTATGTGGGAAGCTTTAAATGACTACATAAATTTGGAGTAAAGCTGAAAGGTGAATTAGGAGATGGGAAAGAGGGTACAACACTGTTGACCATGAGGTTTATTATGGTGTCATTTCAATTTACAAGTAGAAAGAAATTAAACTCAACCCAAAGTGACATCAAACTGCTATAAAGAACCTTGAAGATCAACTGAGATTTCCCAAGCAATGGTCATATTTCTCATAATTCCTTTAATACTATTTCTTTGGAGAAATTTTATTATCAATGTTTCATTTAAACTTTAATATCCCTGCACTAAACTGTATAGAGAGATCTTGAACATTTTATCTCTTTCCTTGGTATTAAACTGGCTTATTTACATTTTCTACTCATACTTAATATTTAGCTGTAATCCACAAAGGGAGAGATATAAATGTTTCCATAATAACATATTTTTCAAATACTTGATTTTAACTCTTTTCAAGTGCTCTATTTGCATAATTCCTAAGATTATTTTCTCTAGAACAAAACCATTTTAAAGCCCTAAAGATTCCACTGTCATAACTAATGGGTTAGACGATTCCCTAAGCTAGAAGTAAGGAGAAGTTAATGATAAGTTATATAAAGTACAAAAATTGATCCAGAGAGAAGCCCAGCAGAGGCAGACTCCTAGAGGTGAGCTCTATTTCATTTATATGTGGGTTGGTGAATAGAGGCAGTGTTTGTTTAGATAATAAGTTTGGCCTGTGCTTCAGTCTCACTAACTCACCATCCATTTTTTATCTTCCTGGGTTGCAATGCTTTCTTTTTAGGGTCAGAGGAAGCTGAGTTCAGCTACATGAAGAGAAATATCCTGATTTATTTTTCTCTTTGACACAAAGTAGTTTGATTCAAGGGGAGAAAATGATACAGTGCACAGGATTAAGCTAGATTTTAAACTCTACTGCTGTTTCACACGGAGCTAAATACGCTGCTAACTGTGAGACAAAAGCAAACATTTGGCTTTCATTGGGTTGGATGTGCTTTGTATTTATGCAAGTTTCCCTGGAAGGTGGAGATAAAATTGAAGCAGCATTGAGATGTTTCTGTTAAAAACAAAATCTCTCTGTCATTTCTGTCATTCGAACCATAAACATTAAACTGCACTTCTACCCCAAGTTGCTGTTACTGCTACTCTTGTAAGGAGAAAACTGAGCGGACCAGCTGCCACAACTGAAATGTTTGTAACTTACCAACATGCAGAGTTTTAAAAGTCTCACTGTCATCTTGTAACCAAAATGCATTCTGTCACTTAATTCTCAAACAAACATTACAAAGAATGATATGTTTTTTTTTGTACAATGTCTTGCTAATAATTTGATTGTTACATGGTTTAAACCCTATTCAATAATTGTATTTACATAATTCCAAAGATTATTTTTTATTTTTTGTAGCATAAAACTTGGGCCAAGCATCCTACTTCCAGCCTCAGTGCATTGATTTTCTGAGATAGAGACAGAGAGAGGGGGGGAATTGGGGATGAGGAAGAGTAAGCAACAGAGCCAAATTATGTTAATTACAGACACACTGGTAAAATGTGTGATGCTTTACAAGTGGAACACGATTTCTGGGGATTTTCAAAGATGTTATCCTATGCTCACTGAGGAAACTTAATAAAAGAGTCAAAATAAACAAAGTATGGTTACTAAGTTAGAATTTTAGAACCAAACATACTTTTGATTTAAAATAACCCAAAAAGCTGAGTTAAACCAAAACCCATAGCAAAACCAACATAGAACTATTCAGAAACTGAAGATTCATGAATCTGAAGTTCCAAGTTTGTAAGTATGGGAAAGGCAAAGAATCATTAAAAATAAGTAATATAATTTTGTAACTTCATTTCAGAATTTTTGCTAGTTTTTATCAATGCAGACAAAATATGACATTGCAAAACCAAGCAGAGTGAAGCTGCTAAGGTAATTTAAGGAAAAAATTATTTTTACAGTTCAAAAAAAAAACCCTCTTCACTTCAAGATCCACCAGGGAAATTGATAATTGTTGGCTTAGATTCTGTGACACATAAAAGGCTCTGCCACATAAGTAAAGAAAATTTCTGAGAAGAAGAGGCTCAACCCTGGGGCTAGAAATGTAGCCCATTGGTAAAGTGCTTAGCTAGTATATCAATGCCTTGAGTTTAATTCCGAACAGTAAGTAAAAAAATAAAAATAAAGATGGAGTGATGGAATATATATATAACAAGAAACTAAAAAATATTTTGAACACTGAGTATTTCAACAGTCTTCATTCTGTAATTGTTATAATTAGCAGAAAATGCATGTCCATCTGTGCAGGATTTAGATTGTGAAAACATCATGAAAGTAACAAAATTACTTTTTTAAACAGTATCAAATAAATATCAGAGATACATGATTCTTTCAAGTATTCATAGAAAATTCATCAATATATACTATATACTGGGCAAAAGGCAAAATTAGTAAATATGAAAGAAAAATGGAAGAGCAATTGGGAGGCAGCAGCAAGCAGATCTATGTGAGTTCCAGGCTACATGGTTTACAGAGTGAGTTATAGGACAGCAATAGCTAGAGAAACCAAAACAAAAAGTAAGAAATTATATTTTGTGGTCATGATGGGATTGAAGTGGTAAATAAATATTAAAACAGATTAGATTAAATAATAAGAATTTATTTTGTTTGGTCAAAGATAAAATTCAAATTGTAAACTAAAAATACTCAGAAATTGTTGAATATTTCAATTCATAGAATGCAGTGCTTAGAGAGAGAATAGAGTTTTATAAAAGTTTTTTTTTAATGAAGACCTAATTTAGGACCTGGAAAGATGGCTTGGCAGTTTGGGGTACAAAGGACCCTGTTTCAATTCCCAGCACCTACATGGTGAACCACAGAAATCTATCATACCAGTTCAAGGGGATCTGATACCCTCTTCTGGCCTTCATGGGTACCATTAATGCACATGGTACAGGCAAATACTCAAAATAAAAATTACGAAAAAGAAATAGAAATACCAGGCAGAAGAATAAGTAGGCTGGCCATCTGCAGAACTCTCCCACTCCTTCAATTCAGTTCTCAAAGATGCAATCTTCCATCAACCCTCCATTCTCACCCCCCCCCAACTCCACTGCTTTGCTTCCACACCCAACTCAGGCAGACATCACCTGTTCAGGAACAGGTCACCCTAGTCAGAAGAATAGGTAGGCTGCCTGTCCACAGAACTCTCCCTCTCTGTCAGTAAAGTTGTCAAAGACCCAATCAATCTACCACTACCTTTTCCCTCCCCACTGATAATCTTTGCTACCCAAATCCAGTTGGCTGCTTGCCACATCAGCCAGTAGAATGGGTAGGCAAACTTAGAGTGAGATTCACTGCTAGACTAGAGACCATACCACCCACCTATGGACCTCCTCTACTCTTTCAGTGATTCCTCCCAACATTATCCCCAGTCACCCCTCTCCTACTCATCACCATGTCCCAGCCCCCAATTCAGTCAGAGACTCCCTGCTGGACCAGAGGCCACACTGGCCATCAGAAGTACAGGTACACCAATAGTTCTCAAACTTCTACCACTCTCTCAGAACCCTCCCACATCCTATAACAATACTCCCTCCCCTCATTCATACCATGCCCCAGCCAACAATTCTAGTGGAGAACTCTGTTCAATCATAGGTACCACAGGCCAGAAAACCAGAGAAGAAACAAAATCAAGGACTAAAATGAGCATCTAATAAAGACAAACTCAGAAATCAGCACCTAGACCTATAATCACCCAAAACCAAATACCTAGACACCAGTGTAGGAATATAATCAACAACAGTAGGGTAATAGCCGCTATAGCCCAGCTATCCCACTATAGCAAGTCTTGAATGTTCCAACATAGACACAGCACAAGAAGATGACCTTAAGGGATCCAGATCAGAAGCATTTACAGAAACAGTACTGAGCCAGTGACCTAGGCTGGAGCAGGCCTGAGACAGCAAACTCAACAGGAGAAGGTAAAGGGGAGCAACCGCTGAGGAAGTGGGCCTGAGCCAGGACCTCTGTGGTCCAGGCTTGAGTCTGGGACCTCCAAGGATGTAGACCTGAGCCAGGAACTCTGAGGGTCCAGGAGTAAGTCTGGGACCTCTGGGGGAGTAAGCAAGAACCAGAGACCTCTGCAGGTTGGGCATGAGTCTGGGATCTCTGAGGGAGTAGGACTGAGGCAAAACCTCTCTGGGTCTGGGACCTCCTAGGAAGTAGATTAGAGCCAGAAATCTTTGTGGGACCAACCCCAAGCCAGGAACCTCTGCAGGAGCAGATACAGACCAGGAACATTTACAGAAATAGGACTGAGCCAGCAACCTAGGCAAGAGCCAGCCTGAGACAGCAAACTCCACAGGAGAAGAGCAAACGCTGGGAGCACCAAGCAACCTCCAGGAACATGGAGTGACCAACTGAGTGACTGGAAACATGGCACTGACTGTATAATGAGGAGAAGCCATCTGAGTCCTGGATCCACTGGCACATGGAATACTGACCACTAGACTCACAGACAGCACCAACTACACCAAATGGAGGAAAAGATCAGTAGACAAGGTAAGAACACATGCAACACCACAAAGAGCAACACAACAACAATACAAGCTAGTGACCCTACAACAGCAAGATTTTAACAACCAAGTATAGATAAAGCAGAAGAAAATGATCTAAAAATAACTTTAGGAGAATGTTTGAGGCCCTTAAAGAGGAAAGGAAAACTTCCCTCAAAGAAATGTTGGAAAAGACACAAAAAATTGGAAGACATAAACAAATAATTTAAAGAAAAACAAGAAAAAGCAATCAAACATATGAAAGAAACTACAGAAGACTTGAAAACTGAAATGAAGACAATAAAGAAAACACAAGCCAAGGATATTGTAGAAACAGAAATCATGAGAAAATGATCAGAATCCACAAATGCATGCATAAACAGCAAAATACAAGAGATAGAAGAGCGTCTCAAGCACTAAAGTTAAAATAGAGGAAATAGACTCATTGGTCAAAGAAAACATTAAATCTAATGAAAGCTTGACACAAAATATCTAGGAAATATGGATCACCATGAAAGGAACAAACCTAAGAATAGTAGACATAGAAGAAGGATAAGAAGTTCAACTCAAAAGCACAGAAAATATATTTAACAAAATCATAGACAAAAACTTTCTCAGCCTAAAGAAAGATATGCCTATGAAGATATAAGAAGCTTATGGAACACCAAATAGACTGGATCAAAAAAAAGTCCCTTTCCACATAATAATCATACAGAATGAAGAAGGAATATAAGGAACTGCAAAGGAAAAAGGCCAAGCAATGTATAAAGGCAGACCTATCAGGATTACACCTGACATCTCAATGGAAACTTGGAAAGCAGAAGTTCCTGGACAAGCATTATGCAGACATTAAGAGACCAAGGATGCCAGCCCAGACTACTATACCCAGCAAAACTTTGAATCACCATAGAAGGACAAATCATGATATTCTATGACAAAACCAGATTTAATCAATACCTAGCCACAAACCCAGCCCTACACAAAGTACTAGAAGGAAAACTCCAACCCAAGGAAGTTGGCTACATCAACAAAAACACAGACAGTTGATGATCTCACAGCAGCAAATCACAAAGAAGGGAAAAGCACACAAAATAACATACATCACCACCAACAAAAACTATATTAACAGGAGATAGCAATCACTGGTCATTAATATTCTTTAATATAAATGGACTCAACTCATCTATAAAAAGACACAAGCTAACAGATTAGATACAAAAACAGAATTCATCCTTCTGCTGCCTACAAGAAGCACACCACAACCTCGAAGACAGACATTGCCTCAGGATAAGGGGTTGAGGAAAAAAAATTCCAATCAAATGGACCTAAGAAACAAGTTGGTGTAGCTATTCTAATATCCAACAAAATAAACTTCAAGCTAAAATCAATCAAAAGAGACAAAAAAAAAGGAAATTTCATATTAGTCACAGGACACATACATCAAGGGGAAATCTCAATACTGAACACCTACACCCCGAACACAAGAGCACCCTCATATGTAAAAGAAACACTTCTAAAGTTTAAATCATACATTAAACCCCAAACACTAATAGTGAGAGACTTCAACACTGCACTCTCACCACTCAACAGGTCAGCCAGACAAAAAGAAAAACAAAAACAGAGAAATGAAGGAATAAATAGATGTTATGACTCAATGGACTTAACAGGCATCTGTAGAGTATTCCATCCAAACATAAAAGTATATACCTTCTTCTCAGCATGTCATGAAACCTTCTCTAAAATTACCACATACTTGGTAACAAAAAAACCTCAACAGATGAAAAAAAATGGAATAATCCCATGTATTTTATTGGATAACCATGGCTTAAAATTAGAATTTAACAGCAACACTTATTCCAGAAAGCCCACAAACACATGGAAATTAAATAATGCTCACCTGAAGCATCAATGGGTCAAGGAAGAAAAAAGGAAGAAATTAAAGACTTCCTAAAATTCAATGAAAATGACCACATGACATATGTAAACTTATGGGCCACAATGAAAGCAGTGTTAAGAGGAAAGTTTACAGCACTAAATGCCTACATAAAGAAGCTGGAAAAATCCCACCCTAGTGAATTAACNACATATGTAAACTTATGGGCCACAATGAAAGCAGTGTTAAGAGGAAAGTTTACAGCACTAAATGCCTACATAAAGAAGCTGGAAAAATCCCACCCTAGTGAATTAACAYAACATTTGAAAACTTTAGAACAAAAAGAAGCAAACTCACCCAAGAGAACTAGATGGCAGGAAATAATCAAATTGAGAGCTGAAATCAAAAAAATAGAAACACTGAAAACAATACAAAGAATCAATGAAACAAAGAGTTGGTTCTTCTAGAAAATCAATAAAATAGACAAACATTTATCCAAACTATCCAAAAAGCAGAGAAAGAACATCCAAATTAACAAAATCAGAAATGAAAAGTGGGTCATAGCAACAGACATGGAGGAAATCTAGGTCATATTTTAAAAAGCTGTACTCCACAAAATTGGAAAACAAAGGAAATAGACAATTTTCTCGATAAATATCACTTACCAAAATTAAATCAAGACCAGATAAGTGAATTAAATAGAAATAGAAATGGTCATCAAAAGTCTTCCAAAAAAAAACCCCACCTAGGACCAGATGGTTTTTGCTCAGAATTGTACAAGATTTTCAAAGAAAAACAAATGCCAATTCTCCTCAAATGGTTCCATACAATAGAAACAGAAGGAACATTGTAAAGGTTTTTTTTTTAAAATCAGGCCAACCAGTCCAATTTGTGTTGCCTGTATACCTGTGGTATGTAAAAACAATTCACTGGAGTATGTTCCAGCTACCAGGAGCCACAGCATTAAAGGAAATTAACTCTTCCAGTGGATATAAACTAGGCATAGGACTACAGGCTACTTGTTATCTCCATGCTGGGATTTTGTCCAGCTTGAGCTTAAGTTGGTCTTTAGCTTTCTTTCACAATGTCTGTGTGTCCATACATGCAACTGCAGTGCTGGGTCTGGATAAAGGGGCATTACAGTCAGCCACCCTCTCTGGATCTTACATCCTTTCCAATCCACCTTCAACAATGATCCCTGAGACTAGACAGGTTCCGTTTAGAGCTCAGAACTCTGCAGTCTCTTATTCTCTGTAACTTGATTCATTGTACGTCTATCAGACCTTATCAGTAAAGTACAGTGAACAGAGAGACTGATGTAGGAGGGTCATCTGTCTATATGTCATTTGCATTGGTTAATAAAGAAACAGCCTTGGCCTTTTGATAGGCCAGCCCTTAGGTGG
>LOEQ01003268.1:93838-115114 GCA_001685075.1 Bramus lutescens | reverse complement strand
TATCTTGGTGAAGGGACCCATTTTAGGGTTGGCAAGAGTCTTGACTCTGGAGGGGATCCCGGGTGTCCAAGCAACATAGATTTTGAAAGACAAGCAAATTATATACAGCTAGTCTGTAGAATTCATTTCTCATGTTGAAATTTACCCTCTTTATGGTCAAATATATGAATCCCAATTGTTTTGCACCTGGTTGTGATCTTAATCTTTGGGTAGGTTTTTCTTACATTGATTTTAAAATACCAGTTTATCATGTATGGTGGCTGCAAAATTCTGAAGAGTTTGTAAAGTGTGACTCACACTTAACTAATAAATAAAAATAAATCTCATTTATTATAATAGGCACCAGTAAACTGAAGCACACAGATTCCTGGAAACAGAATTTAAAATGGAGTAACCTGTAGCAAGTAGCTGCAGAGCTGTTAGAAAAACAGAAGACAAGACTGCGAACTAGAACACATGACTGTGGTAAAAAGAGGTGGAAGCCACTGATGGCTAAGTTTGGAGGCATGAATGTGGAGCCAAATTATAGTATTTTTTTAAAAAAAGTCACATAAAACTGAGTAATTCAGATACCGAGAATCTGCAATAAAAATGAAGTGCCTAGCTGAGTGCACACCGAATGTGGCTTTAACATCAGCCATTGTGTTTGTTTCCTTTAGTCCTGTATTTTGAGTCTCTTCCATTTATGGTTTCATTCTGGTGTAATGAACATCTTTTAGAATTAGATAATGGTAGCAGTGTGGTCGATGACAGTCACATGTTGTTCCAGCATGAAAGAAACTGAGAAAGAGGATGACTTGAGCCAAGGACTTTGAGCTAAGTATAGAGAACATAGTGAGACCCTGTCTCAAAGTAAGAAGTGTCTGTGTATTGGAGAGAAGTAATGTAGAGCTTAACTCCAAGGCCCTGCATTCAGTCACCAGAAACACACATCAATGATGAGCTATATGATAAAGGTGACACTAAATCCTAAAAATACAATAAACAGTAAGTGAACTTCTGACATGGACATGGCATTACAACAATACTGGGAAAATTTGAAGTGGAGACAATAACTTGCTTTTTGAGATTTCTGGGATCAACATAAAGTAGTGGGGAAAAAGCATCTGAGAAACTAGGGGATGCATTCTTGACAGCCAGCTACAGACGAGTGAGTCTTTGGAGATCCTTTTTGAACATTCTGGATCCGTTTTCCATATCACACCTGCTTTTCATGATTTTGTTAATAGCTTGTAGGAATTGGAATGCATGTGTCGAGAACAGTCTCAGGAGACCTGTTTAGGCAATTGTAGTCACTGCTGTAAGCTTATTGTTATTTGTGAACATTTAGCACTGTGGGGCATGGAGGTTAATGGAAGCCAAGGGACCCATTTTTCTTGTTCTGGTACTATAGGTACTATAATCCCAACCCCAGATCAAGACAATGTTTGGTCCCACACAGCTGAAGACTAGTCCCTGGGTTGTTCTCTGTGTATGTACTGCCCATTGGTTCCTATCATTCCTGCTCAGACATGTATATACCAGTGCCCAGGAAGCCCTTTCTGAATATTTTATCCAATGAACATGACACTATACACAATCGTATGAATTTTTACTTTTATCTACTGTGAATTTGATATTTCTCATAGAAAAATGTACCTCGCAGACTTTTTCAGTACATACACTTCTGCCTACCATTGCTTATTTAAGGAGGATGAGGCAGACAAGAAGCTGAAGTTCACCAAAAAGAACAAAAGCTGGGCACTAAATCAGAGTCTTCAAGCTAAATATAACATAACCATTATTGATAAGGCAATGCAGTCTTCTAAGGTCTATGAAAAAATGAGTGATGAGGATCTTTACTAATTATATTTTACTCTGCTGGTCTATTCTTTTGATATGTGTGTATATGTGTGTATGCATATACATGTGAATGTGGTGTATGACTACTTGCAAATGCACAGATTTGTAAGCAGGTGCACACACTGAGAAGCCAGATATCCTGTTCAATCATTTTCTACCTGCAGACACAATCTGTCACTGAACTTGTTTCTAAGCTGGCAGTCAGCAATTCCCAGTGATGATCTTCCTGTCTCTGTTCTCCTCCGCCATGGTGCTGTGCCTATGGGTAGACATGACCAGATATGGCTATTTTCCATTTAATATATGCATTTTAATGTTTTTTTTAAATTCTCTCATACAGTACATCCCAACCAAACTTACTCCCTCTCATCTGTCTTCTTCCCCAGATTCATCTAGCACCTGACACCCTCAACCCTGTCTCCCCTGAAAAAAATTACAAATTCCGGGACAACAACCAAATATCAAGGCTGGTCAAGGTGAGCCAGTGAGAGGAAAAGGGTCCCACAAGCAGGCAAAAGAGTCAGAGACCATACCTGCTCCCACTCTTAGAGAACTAAGCTATTCAGTCATAACCTAGGTCAGGTAACCTGATCTCTGTGAGCACACATGAATCCCAGTCAGTTGATTCTGTGAGCCATATTCTTATGGTGTCCCTGGCCCCTCTGGTTCATCATATCTTTCCTCCCCCTCTTTCACGGGACTCCCTGAGCTCTGCCTAATATTAGGTTGTGGGAATCTGCATTTGCTTCCATTCGTTACTGAGTGAAGCCCCTTTGGTATCTTTGATGACAGTTCGCTAGATCCCCATCACAGAACGCTCTGCAAGCAGAACAAACTATAGGTGAAGGTTTTGTTCCTGGGTTAGTTTCCCAATCCCTCCACTTGAGGCCTTGTCTGGTTACAGAAAATGGACAGTTCAGGCTGTATGTCCTCCATTACTAGAAGTATTTGTTAGAGTTACTCCCATAAATTCCATGGCCTTTCCAATGCACTGGGTTTCCCCCTCAGTCATTTTACACAAGTGACAGCTCACATTGGTAAGGATGTGGAGCAAGGGGAACACTCATTCATTGCTGGACAGAATATGAAATTATACACCAATTTCAAAACCAATATGGCTGTTTCTTAAAAAATTGGGAATCAATCCACCTCAAGTCCCAGGTTTATTGCTCCTGAACATACGCCCAATCAAAACAACTTTGCGATTCCATCTTGTTTTGTTTTGATTTTTCTGATGGCTACTGACATTGAATATTTCTTCAAGTGTTTCTCAGCAATTTTGCTTTCCTTTGTTGAAAATTCTGTTAATAACTGCACCACGTTTTTAATTGGATTATTTAGCTTATTTGGTATCTATTTTCTCAAGTTCTTTATATTTTGGATATTAGCTTTCAGTCAGATGTGGAGTTGGTTAAACTATTTTCTGTTCCGTGGGTAGCTGTTTTGATCTATTGACAGCCCTTTGCCTTACAAAAGCTTTTCAGTTTCATAATGTCCATTTATTAATTGTTGATCTTAGTCTCTCTGCTATTGGCGCTCTGCTCTAGAAATTATCTCCTGAGCCAATGTTTTCAAGGTTATCCCCTACTTTCTTTTATATATGGTTCTGTGTACCTGGCTTTATGTTAAGGTCTTTGTTTCACTTGGACTTGAGTTTTGTGCAGAATGATAAATAATAATCTATTTCCTTTCTTATAATTGCAGGCATCCAGTTAGACCAGTGCCATTTGTTGAAGATGCTTTCTTTTTATTTATTGTATATTTCATTGTATATTAAATGGGTGTGTGGATCAATTTCTTGGTCTTCGATTCAGTTACATTGATGTTGATTTTTCTGCCAATACCCAGCACTTTTTTATTACTGCAGCTCTGTACTACAGTTTAAAATTATGAATGGTGAAACCTCCAACAGTTCTTTAATTGTATAGGATTGTTTTAGATATCCTGAGGGGTTTTGTTTGGTTGGTTGTTTTTCCATATGAAGTTGACTATTTTCCTTTCAACATTTGTAAAGAATTGTGTTGGAATTTCAATGGGGATTATGTTGAATCTGTAATTTACTATTAGTAAGATGGGCATTTTTACAATGTTAATGCTACCACTTTCAGGGTTAAGCTTATCTCAAGATGTTTGAGGCTATAGTGGAGGATGCTGTTTCTCTGATTTCTTTCTCAGTCCATTTGAATAAAGGAGAGCTACTGAGTTTTTTTTTTCTTAATCTTATACCAGCTACTTTGGTGAAGGTGTTTATCAACTGCAAGAGTTCCTTCATAGAAGTTTTGATGATGCTTATATATGCTATCATATCATCTGCAAATAGTGATATTCTGAATTATATATTTTGGTGGAATGTTCTGGTAGACCCATTAACATCATAACATCTGTTGGCACCATTAATTTACTGGTTAGTTTTTGTCTGGATAACCTGTAATGACCTTGTGTTTGGGGCACAGATGTTAAGAATTTCCATGTTCTCTTGGGGAATTTTTCTCTTGATTAGCATGAAATGTCCTTCCCCATCTGTTTTGATTAATGTTGGTTTGGCAGTCTCTTTTATTTTTATTAGGTATCAGAATATCTACACCAGCTTGCTTCTTATGTCCATTTGCTTAGAAAATCTTTTTCTAACCCTTTACTCTTAAATAATGTCTATCTTTGGTGTTGAGGTTTGCTTCTCATTTGCAGTAGAAGGCTGTATACTCTTTTCTTTCCCATTCTGTTAGTCTGCATCTTTTTGCTGGGGAATTTAGTCTATTGATATTGATAAATATTAATAACTAATGTTAATTACAGTTATTTTCATTATTGTTGATGATGGTGGTGGTTTTAGTATGTGTGTGTTTGTGTGTGTTTATGCTTTCCTTCTTTGTTTTTTGCTGATGCTATTTATTGCCTGTGTTTTAGAGGGCAAAGTTAACCTCCTTGGTTTGGAGTTTTCCTTCTAGTATATTCTGTGGGACTGGATGTGTGGATAGATATTGCTTAAAATTTATTTGTTATAAAATTCTGGTATTCTATATGTAAGGCGATTAAAAGTTTTGCTGGGTATATTAATCTGGACTGGCTTCCATAGTCCTTTAAAGCCTGCAAGACATCTGTTTAGGCCCTTCTGATTTTTAGTTTTCATTGAGAATTTGGGTGTATTTCTAATTGATCTGTCTTTATATGCTACTTGGCCTTTCTCCTTTGAAGTTTTTAATATCTTTCTCTGTTCTGTATTTTTAATGTTTTGATTATGTTGTAGTGAAGGGACTTTTTTTCTATTATAATCTATTTGGTGTTCTGTAAGCTTCTTGTATCTTTATTGGCATGTCCTTCTTTAGAATTGGAAAATGTTCCTCTATGATTTTGTTACATATATTTTCTGGATTTCTCAGCTGGGATTATTCTTCTTATGTTCCTATTATTCTTAGATTTTGTATTTTCATGGTGTCCCAGATTTCCTGGATATTTTGTGTTACTAGTTTTTATAGATTTAACATTTTCTTTGACTTATTTCTTATATTGTAACTTCAACACCTGAGGTTCTCTCTTCCTTTTCTTATATTCTATAGATGATGCTGTGTCTGTGGTTTCTGTTTGCTTACCCAGAGTTTCCTTTTCCAGAAATTCCCTTATTTGTGTTTTCTTTATTGCTTACATTTCCATGTCCAAGTCTTGAGCAGTTTCCTTCATTTGTTCATTTTTGTTCATCTGTTTGTTTCTGTTGTTTCTTTCTTGGCTATCTTGACATTCTTTAAGGGATTTATTGATTTACTCCAATGTATTTTTATTTTTACTCAATTTTTAAGGAATAGTTTTCGTTTCTTCTTTAAGGACTTCTATCATCTTCATAAATTTGATTTTATGTTCATTTTCTTCTGTTTCAACTGCATTGGAACATTCATGTCTTGCTGTAGTAGGATAGCTGGGTTCTGATCATGACATGTTGACCTTTCTGTTACTGGCATTTATGCACCTGCGTTTTACAATGATTATACATTTAGGTTGTTGATTTCTGAGTTTGTCTTTGTTGGATGGCTGTTTTGTTCTCTGGTTCCCATTTTCTCTTTAGTCTTCTGGTCTTTGTGGCCTGGATTTCTGGGGGCTGGTGTGACCTCTGATCCTGTGGGTAGTCTCTGTCCAAGTCAGGGCTCACACTTCCAGCAGCTAGCTTTGTCTTGGGTGCATGGAGGGCGGCAGTCTGTGTTCCTCTATGTCATGTGTTCTGCACTTGTTCTCATGACTAGTGTGACCTGCACCTACACAGCAGAAGTCTGTCAGCATTGGGGTTAGGGGTCAATTGTGGGGTGGGTGGTGAGGTTGAGGGTGTGGGGTGGGTCTGTGTGAAAAAACTCTAGGAAGTGGGGCACCTCAGTTGGCAGGTCTGTTCTGATTTATGTGGCCTGCACCTGACCAGGGGAGTCATATGTTGGCCCACATAAAGCTTTTAATGTGTGATCTGAAGACTGTAACTCAGGTGATCATGCTTTTACAGCAAGTATTCTTCACCACTGAATGACTGTCTCACACCCTCATTTCCTTTTAACAATATCTTTTTTAAAAAAACGCCAAATACAGCAAAATGATTTAGCATTTACATTAAACACTTCAGAATCACTTCACTATTTAAACAGAATTCTGTGGACAACTGAGACTTAGTCACCTATAAATGCTGCTTCTTACATGCCTCTTATCTCAGAGACATTGTCTCCCACACTCCACACAACTAACCAGTAAAGTCATTTACTGGGACAATACAAATCACTACTATGAACTTTGAGACACCATGTTAGAAGGAAAAGTGGCTTATACTTTACACAGCTAATAAGGAGCAGACACAAAGTTTTTATGTTTTTCTCATGACTACATAATAATAGCTAGAACACATTTTAAGATTTTTGTGTCACTTCAACGCTGTGTCTGAGAATGTTGGAATATAGAGTATGAGGTTTAATATACAGAGAATATAAGCTCATCAGGCACGCTTGAATATTAAATATCCTTTCCCCATAAATAGTAAAGGCTCAATGGGGGTAAGAAGGAGCACAGTACCATTTTAGATGTATGTCCTCTGGTGGGTTGCCTGGAAGACCCCACACCAAGGCACTTGTCAGCACCAGTATGCTTCCTTTGTTCCAGAGAGAGCATTACTTTGGAAATGAACCCTGTGGTATCTTCGCTTGGACAGGTTATAAGCCTTTCACTTTTTACTATCCTTGCTACTGGACTTGTACTTAGTCAGATATGATCCCATCATATTTAGTTTTGTGGATTCTGGTTCAGCAGGTTAGCTCAATGTAGAGACTAGAAATCAGCTTTTCTGACAGGACTCTAGGTAGTAGCCATATCAGGCATCAAGGAAGCCAAGATTTAGAGACTTCATTTTAATTGAAATCAAAGTGACTGGAGATGTCCTGGGCTTAGCCTTTTCTACTGCATCATATTCAGTCTGTGTCCTTCCGTCGATCAAGGCAAAGACATAGCTCAAGTGTAAATCAGGAGACCCACCCATGAGGGAAATATGTCACTCATGATAGTTGCTCTGTTTCTGCTATCAGTCAGCCTCAACTTGGTACCTGTCTGTGCATAAAGAAGAAAAATGGAAATGGATAAAACAAAAGCAGCTCCACATGGGTGGAGGGAGTCCACTCTTCCAAGTATTATTTTCCATCTATGTAACTGTGGCAGGCAGAATTCAGCTCAGTAAGTGGAAATAAGTCCTTCTAGCAAATCTTTCCTTCCTCTAACAGCCCCATATCAATGACAGTCCCTGAGCTGGCTTGCCTATCTCACTGGAACAGAGCAGTGTGTGCTGTTGAGTTACTTTCACAGGATCAAGTCTACCAAAAGGACAAATTACGCCATATATTAAAATGACATTTAGCCAGTTTTCAAAGGAAAAGCCTGCCTTTGATTCAATCCAGATTATTTCTTCAATATTCTTATTGTAGGTTACAGAAAAGGAAATGTCAGCATCCATTCTTGATTTAGGTTAGATTAAAACTTTGCAATAACTTGTCTCTGCTAGACAAAAACACCAGTTTTAAAGTAGCAAGTACCATCACACCTCCCTAGCAGATACCAGGCAAGTGACACGTGGAAATGACTCTCTGTGAGTGATAAGCAGCAGCTGTAGCTGTGACAAGGGAAACCGATTCTTCTCTTTCATCCTGACTTATAATCCATGGTGTTGGAAGTTTGATCCCACGCTTGAAGACACAGCATTTTTTCAGATTCCTTGTCCATTCTTTGGACTGCACAGTATGTTAAAGAGCTCTGTGTCAGAAAAAAAAATCTAGTGTGTGAAACAAGAGTGTAGAAGGGTCTGCTCACTCGCTTTACATTGTGAGTTCCATCCAGAGTACCCATTGCTCCACCTTGACTCTCATTCCTACAGCTACTGAGCTTTGTAAAGAAACAAATAAAAAATGTAGATTTTATATATTCATGCCCTTGCTTACTGATAATGCAAGTTAAAGAAATAATCCAGAAAATTAGATGCTTTAATTAGAGAACTGTCACATATGCAGTTGTAATCTACCTAAGTAGAGGTATCACCTAATGTAGACTGGGTGCCATGCAACATTTCCTTGACAACCCAGAGGCTCTTCCCATCACATGGCAGGTGGATGAAAATACTGGCTTAGTAATTACATTGTTTTTACCGAGTGCCAAGGCAGTAAGAGCACCCAGCTGCTAGACAACTAAAGCACAGCCTGGTACTGGCTCACATAGGTATTTTCCAACATCTGGATGATGCTGTTTCTCTTACATAGAAATCATTAGCCTAATGAGATAGGGTTGCTTGACACCTTATATATGGCTCTCATGCAATTCAGCAAATTACCTTGAGGACAAATGAGATGGTTTTCAACACATTAGCTTCCACTGCTTAGTAGAACCAAACAATGAATTTTAAGCAAGCATATTGAAGAATTCTTGTGCTGGAAGGTGAGCAGTTTAAGATTCTTCAGACCGTAGGTGCCTTTTCCCTTGGCATTACATCCTCACTTCTGTGTCACGGTCACTTATGCCCTCATATTCCCTGACAGCCCTTTATGTTCTGCAATAAGGCATTTTGGCAACAGTATAATTGATTTTTAAAATCAGGTTTTGTAGTTCTTTAATGGAAATAACATTTTATAGCAGTTTTCATTAATAAAAATTTACGAAGTCATAAAATGGAAGTGAACTAACATTTACTGAATGGCCACCATGTGTGCACTTCGGAAAGCACTTTTTATGCATGATCTCACTTAATTGCTACCCCAAAATCTTCAGGGTGGTTGTTAATTCCACTCTGCAGATAAGAAAATGAAGCCTTTGAGAGGGCAGATTCTCTCTGGTTCCACAATCAGTCGTCAATTGATGCAAATGTTAATTCATAGAGGTGTTATTTTAAGACATTCTGATTACAACACACTCTACTATACTATGATAAGTTAATTAGATAGTATAATTTAATCAAAAGTAGTTTATTTGCTCGATTTATATTTCTTCATTTATTTATTTATGAAAGTAATGTAGCTCATAAAAATACTTGTACTACAAAGAACCTTACAAAACCCATGAATTTTACCTGATAATCTTTCCAATTAGAAAGAAGGATCAATAATAATAAATGGGCTTATAACAACTCAACTCTTGAAAATTTATGTTCAAAACATCACTGAATTGAAATACAATGTCTATCTTCTGTGTTATTAAAATTGTTCTAAAACATCAATCTTTATTTTTCCATATATTGAAGACACTGCAATTCAAACATTCTTGTTTTTTCAAATCTCAGTTATTCTATAAGAACAAAACAGGAAAGCAGTATGAGGCAATGAAAACAACTTGGCATTGGAAATACCGAAAACTGACTTAAAAGTTTGTCATTTGCTAGCTCTAAGTCTGGCATTGGGATCATTTGACCTTTCTGGTATCAATTTCTTTTAAAATGAAAAGAATTAGAATATGCAGCACTTTTCAAAGTTCTAAGACCCTGGAATGACTATGTAAATTCTAAAATTAGGATGCTCAAACAAGGATATATTTGTATGTGTGAGTATGTAAGCAGTGATGGAGCGGCATTGCAGAGCTCCTGACTTTTAGGTTAGAGCTGCGTGACATATGTCACATTCTTGCATATTCAATCTACACCCACTTAGTGGGATTGCGACTGTGACAAGTGCTAATGTATTACCAGGTAATGTTCAGTGTTTCTGAATTTCCATGGATTTTATTACCTAAAACTTAGATATTAAAATTTTAACCTCTTAAGATGTACACTGTTCTGTGCTGTTTCACATATTTGATGAACTAGTTTATATTTCAGAAAGCCTATTTAAACAGTTGTATCTGGCTTCAAGACACATAGTAACCAATGAGTATTTGTCCTATAAATAAGACAACTTGTGAGTGTAGATTCTCCTTGCAAACATCTCTACATCCTGAAGACATCACCATGCCTCTCAATATTGACACTAACAGTGGTCCTGTTCATTTCAATGCAGATAGATTTGTCTAAAGAACAAAATTTTAAGTAAACATTCTTAGCTCTTATTTATAGGAATTTCAACATCATTACTACAAAATGATTTTGAGAAAGACCTTGAGACCTCCATGACTCAAAAGTATTGTCTTTTTCTTGTTCATTATTTTATTCTTGATTTACTTACCATCTTTCTAGAAGTTCTCAATTCTTTTCTCTGGTAGACAAACTTTGTTTTTCTTTTTAATATAAGGAAAAAATTATTAGCAAGTGTCAAAAATAAGTGATATAAAAATAAATGTTTTATATTCTTCTGGAATATCTGTGTAGGGAAAACATGGAATGGGACCAAAACATAACTGAGGTTGTTCCAGGACACAAGGAACATGGTTAACTGGTTCATGAACAGTGCTGGGTATGTGTATTGATGCAAGTGAGTTACACTTCCATTAACAGCTCTTTTTCTGATTAACCTTTGTAAAGGCTCTGTTATTGTGAAAAGCTGCTGACTGTATCACTATAGTACTTGCACTTGAGGTATGTCATAACGGACACATGATTCTGCCAATTCTCCTGTCAACAAAGATGATGTAAAATTGGGGAAAGAAAAGCGGTGACATTCCAAAACTTGTAAATGCAAGAGTTTGTTTTTATAATTACACATTTATTGAATTCTAGAGAAACCTTTACTGAACTCTGTATTGACAACAGTTGGATTCTTCACTGGCTCCATCTGTTAGTGTGAATACAATTCAGTGTTTGAGGTTGCTTACATCCCTTCCTGTCTCCCCTGAGTTACTATCTGTGACTACAAGTTTGGACAGGTTGATGAGTTTGCCATAAGTTGGAAATGGGTCTAGTGGCAGCTAGCTGAATGTGTCTCGTTCTGCACACAGAGGTAAAAATGCCTACAAGGGGAGGACATACACAGAAGCCTCAGGAAGGGTGTCCATGCTGCAGCATACTCCAGTACCTACTCACTGTCTCCCTGTACCGTCTCTGGTTTCATCTGTTAGGTCATGCCACATTTAAGTAATCTACAGATCTCTCAAAGCATTTGTTTAATCTTTTCTGTGCATGAAAGAGTCAAAGAAACAAAGCAGAACTCGAACTGTTCTCCTACCCACTGTCTGTTTTCTGGAGCTCAAAGAGACATTTCTGTCTTGTTTATCATCATATATGCCATGCAAACTGAAGCCATCTGCTCTACAAACTTTCAAGAATTGGGCCGAGGGAACCTTAAACCAAGAAACCATTTCACCAAATGTCACTCAAAGCACCTGGCATCTGGCTAAACTCTGAAAGCTCATAATGTGGTCTGTTTTAGATAGCTGTCTTCTCAGAAATGCTACCCAGTTCAGTGTGATCTGTAATGTAATGTAGAAGCTACTTGATCATCACTGTAGAAGTTTAAATTACAAAATTATGAAAATTATTTATAGTGTACTGTATAAAATAATGTCTTCTATGTGTATAGTTCTCTATCTTATTTATATTTTTATAAAATCATATCATCATTCTTTTCCTAATGTGAGTGTTTGATGTGTATAACTATATTTTGTGTGTTCGTGTTTGTGAGTATGGCCTCAACTTTCATCCTTATTTGAGACAGGGTCTCTTTGTTGTTCACTAATAGCCTCTCTTGCTCCTAAGCTTTCAGGAAATTTCTACTCTTTGCCTCCCATCTCATTGTAGGATCCCTGAATTAGAGATGTGTGCTAGCATGTCTGGTTTATTTAGGTTCTTGGGATAAAAACTGAGATCCTCTAGTTTGCATGGCAAGTAGCCATGCCCCTCTAACCATGTCCATATCCAATAGCATCATATTCCATTTACTGTTTGGGAGAGCTATTCCTCATTATATAATTTAAAAAATTAAATATCATATTAATCATAAAATGCCTTAGTAAATCATTGTGCAAATATTTCACAATTTTAAATCTATTATTTTGGAGAATAATAATATGCATATTTCAAGTTTATGTATAAATTTTTCTCAAACTATAACTATGTTAAGGATGAATAAATACCCTTAAGAGCCTCAACAGCTTGATACACTGACTTATGTAAAAAGTTGGTCCTATTAATAAGATTGTTTAAGTACCTCTATCTCATTATTGCTCACCAATGGAAGATGTGCCATAAGGGTGAAAATACGAGAAATGTCTAAGCACTGTGATCTGCATAATTTCTGCTAGTGAAATTTAACTGCTTTCTTTTCTTTTCTCTAAAAGGGAAGAATCTAAGTCCTTTGCAAAATGTGTACCAAGAATGTCCTGATTCATAACAGGGCTTTTTTTCCCTTTGTCTCCCCTTCCCACTTCCACTCACTGTCTAGAATTTTACTGCTTTTTAGAAGACAAGGAGACAAGGAGACATCAACACTTGGCAATACCTCCAATCTGATTGCACAAAAATGCCTGTAGCAGATAGAAGTTCCTTGGTGTTGGCATCATTTTGATTTTGCCCATTTTTGCACTAATCCTACTCTTCATGAGTATACAATAATTTCACATCTTTATAGGGTACAAGGTAATATTTCAACATCTGCATATGCTGTGTGCTAGTCAAATCAAGGTTTAGGATTTCCATGCTCTTTGTTCTGTGTCCAGCTTTCAAATTCCTTTTCCTTGGTTCTTCATTTATTGTGTAACAAGTTACTGTCCACAAACCCGTACTGTGCCATGTGGCACTCAAAATTATCCCTTCTGTGTTTCTATATTCTTAGCCATGCTTTCTGCATACTGCCTTTCACCCACTTGGCAACCTTTACGAATTACTATTTCATGTTTATATCCATTTGTTTTTACTATCTACATGTGAACAAGAACATAAAATAATCATCTGGATATGGTTTATCTTGTGTAATATCTCCCACTTCTACCCATTTATCCACATGTGAGAGCATTTCAATTCTTTTTAAAGGACCGAATAATATTCCATGTGTATACAAACCACATTTTCTTATTCATGCCCTGCTGACAGGCATGTGAAACAATGCCATGCCTTGGCAAATGTGGGGTACAACTGTCTCTTCAGCAGAATGATTTTCTTGTCATTGGACATAGACACTGAGGTGGGTTACTGGGACATGCTACAACTTACCCTTGGTTCTCTAGGAACACCCATACTATTTTTTCACTGTTCCTATATTAATTTACATTCTCATAATAAATATGACTTTGTTTTTCTCTTTTTATTCACTAGAAATCTCTATTATTTGTGGGTTGTCTTTTCCATAATAACCTAATTGCTCTTAAATACAAAAACTTTCCATATACTCCTCTGTATTTTTACTATTATGGTTTTATCATTTTTAGTTCTACCTTTCATCCTTCAGTTCTGTGTTGTTGTTTTGAGTGATCAGGCCTTTCTCAATTCTCTTATTTACATCAAAGTCTCCCCTGACACCTCTTAGCATCATTTGCTTAGACTCTGGAAGTCCTTCATTCTCAAGAGTTCCCTACTTCACAAACATTTACTGAAAGCCATTTCTACTCTCAGCTGATCATAATTAACCTCACAGTGTTTTAGATGATCATCAATATAATATATTAGCTGACAAGCGCTTATTAAGTATTTTATTTATCTTAAATATTTCAGGAGATTAATTTTAAAAAGTAGTCTTCTAGGATCTAAGAGAATAAAATGTTCAATCATAGGGAGAAAGTCCAGTTAGACTTAAATCCGTGGATTTCAAAGTCAATATTTGCTGTTATCTGACCTACAGTTGATGACTTTCAGAAGACCAATATACCAACATTTTGCCTTAAATTATAAATCTGAATCTTACACAAAAATCTGTTTTTCTTGCATTCTCAACTCCACAATTGCTGTATTTTTTTCTAAAAGAATATCAAGTCTTGTTCTGTCACCAGATGATGCTGGCTGCTTGACTCCCTAACTGCTTTCCAGTTAGAGCCTCACTCACTAGGTTAGTGTCATTGCTACAAGGAAACACTATTGCCATGGCAATTCTTATAAAAGAAAACATTTCATTGGGCACATACTTACTGTTTCATAGGTTTAGTCTCTTATCATCATGGTAGGGAGGAAAGGAGCATGATTGCAGGGAGCACGGCTATAGACAAGCATGATGCTGGAAAGGCAACTAAGAGCTACATCATGATACGTAAGGAAGGTGGGTGGGGAGAGAAGAGAGAGAGAGAAAGAGGGGGACAAAAAGAGAGAGGGAGAGAGATTAGGCCTTATGTGAGCTTTTTAAACTTCAAAACCCACCCCCAGTCACACACTTCTTCCTACAAGACAAGACAACATCTCTTCCAAAGGGGCACACCTCTTAATCATTTTGAATAGTGATTAAGTCACTTATGAGCCTATAGCAGCCATTCATATTCATAACACAACACTGAACAAAGAAGAGAACCTACTCTCAAAAACATAGTCCCAAACTCAAATTCACACCCCTTCAGAACATGAAGAGATGAGACACTTGGTGATATATGACAAATGTCAGGAAGCCTCATGAGAAGAGAAGCCATATTCTGAGAAGAAGATGGAATTCCAGCACTCTGTCTTTGAGATGAAAATGGTCTTCCACCATTCTATGCTTTCCTGCTATAGGTGTTTCATTGGCCGTGTTTTGATTGTTGAATGCATTATATATCATATGAGAATGAATATAAATATATTTTCATTATATAAATATATCAAAGAAATTTTATTTCACTTGTTGCCCTAGATTAACATTTCATTTTATTATCCTAGATACAGCTTTTGCAGCCAAACTTATATTTTAAAAACCCTAGTTTCTTTAAAAAGAATTCACTCCTAGTTAAGTTACAAGATACAGGTGCAACCTCCAATGAGTCACAGTCCTGGTCCTCATGGTCAGATTTTCTCTTAATCATATGATATGCACGCACTTTAAGGGATAATCTTCCAGGACTTCATGCATTCCTTTGTCTGAATCCACATTTTATTCAATGTAGTGAGTTTTATGCACATGATAGTTTTTGAAACACCACTCCTTAAATATGTGTGTGAATATATCTATTCCTAAATATAGGTATAGCTGGCAATAAAGAGCAAAAGTAAAAAAAGACAGATAAGATGTTAAGAGTTCAAAAGTGTGGTTCTCCAGTAAAGAGAAGAACGGAGACATTCAAAACCAAGAATAACTTTCCTCTTCGGTTAAGATTTTCTTTCTTTGTGGAACGCATAACCTGCCAGTGTTGGCGGGTTTCACTGGGTATAAAAATGAAACATGAGCATTGTCTTTTGTGATAAGTAATTCATGTCCTATTTGACTAAGCGAGATAATGACATATTAAGCACTGGGAGAGAAAAACTAAACTGCCTAAAAGGAAGAATTTTGCAGACAATAATAATATATGACCAGATGTCTATACCATCCCATACTAAGGAAGAATATGACCATCCATAGTTCTCTTCAGGATAATGACAGGACAAAAAGCCCAGTTCAAAGGAGATTAAGATGTAAAGTGACTTCCATTTCTTCAAGCATAAGAAGCAAATTGGTCCTCAAGAGGCATGACTATAACTGTCATGATGATAGTGGTCTGACATCAGCCCATCTTGATACAGAAACAACTGTGAGAATATTCTGATAAGTAGCTGTGCTTGTACACGTGTCAGTCCATTTAATGTGAAGGATTATCTTGAGATAGTTAGTGAATAAAACAAATATGTAAATCAGAACTTTGACTATCATCACACGACTCAGAATAAGATTACATCTATTACAGTGTATTCAGTCTTAAAGTAGAACAATTTTTGGCTTTGTTGCTCATTTAGTTGGTTATTATTATTAACCATATTTATCAGGCAAACTTGGAACCTAGAAAAACTAAATACAATGTACTAAGTTATTAGATTTTTTGTCATCAAGGAATAAAAACAGGGAATGTACATTGGATAAAAAGTCAGGAACATCAAAAGACAAAGCATTTCAACTAATAAATTCAAGAATAAACTCATTTAGAGAAAGAATACTCTATTCCATTTTCCTTCAGCTACTTTAGTTCTTCATACAGAAAGACCTCTGAGAGATATAGTCCCAAGAGCTTTGTGAACTGGTTCACCTCTCTTATTTTCTTTTACTCATTTAGATATTTTTAAAAGGAGGGAAACACTAGGACTTAGGAAGTCTTTATATTCTTGGAGTAGCCAATTTATATCCAGTTACTTTAGCTTTTATCTCAAGTAAAAATAACCCACTTGTATCATTTACAATTCCTTCCTCCTGCATTGTCATAGTGGTATTTAGTTTAATGGTCTCATTTACTTTAACTAAAATTCTCACTGGCTAAAATATGTGAACTCCTTATGTTCACATCTTCTATGTTGCTCATCAGTGACTCGCTAGAAGCTCATTGCCTCTTTTGATGAGTTTGGATGCATATTTTACAGATATTCTGTTCCTCTGTTAGTGTTGGTTCATGAGAAAATATGTTTTTTTCCATATAATCCCCTTTTAAACAAAACTAATCCAGCTTGTTTTTTTTAAGTATCCATCCGAGTTATATTTCCAAAGACAAAATGGTGCTACCTCTTGGCTATTCAGTTTAAAAGTGCTCTCTTCTTCCACTTGAAACTTAGGTTATTTTAGAATAATTTTAGATCTCTGTCCTCAGAGAAGAACAACGTTGTTATTCCTTTAGACTTTAATAAACGTTTTAATTGTGTTTAGTTTTGTTTTGTACTTCCTGGAGTCTTACTACTGTCTATTGGGACCATTATAGCAGAATAACAACAGGAATTAATTTAAGAAGACTGAGAAGAGGTTTTTATATTTCTTCTGGATAGAATATCCCAAATCAAGTACATGCTGTGTCTGATGAAGACTCTCTTCTTCCTATAACGATGTCTGTCTTCTATCATTCCCTTACATAAAGCGATCATATGAAGAGGAAGTAATCTCTCCTCTTAAAATGGCCCTGTGGTTTCTAGAGAGGTAGCTCCTTGGCTAATATGACTGTCTGGGCAAACTTGAGGACCTGAGTTTGAATCTTCAAGACCTGCACAAAAACAAAACAAAACAAGACAAACAAAAACTATTATGACTGCACTTGCCCATATCTCCAGCATTACAGGCTCAAGACAGGAGGATACAGCTTGCAAGATTAGTGCCCTGCCATACAGGTAAATAAGGTCTTATCAAGACCAATAGGTAAAAAGCAATAGCGATAGACACACAGTTTCTTCCTCTTGCTTCATATGGGATGCATGGGACTCATGTTAATATGTCACACACATATACACCGTACAAACAAATATAAAATAAAACAAAATAAAGTATTAAAGGGGGATTGGCCCCATTCTTGAAGACTCCACTCTATGGCCCACTCACCTTGACAGGTCTTTTGACATATTATATTAGGAATTATAATTTCAATAGGATTATAATTTCAACATGTAGGACCCAGCCATAACAAACTCAATAGAGGGATGATTCTCAGTAGTTTACCCTAAGGCAATAACTTGTTCCAAGAAAGACCACAAACTGAGACTACCCAGGCACCATCCAGGAAAAGACCATCTAAAGGAAATTCCTAATGTTCCAACAATTGTAGATAGGATCATATATCAGCACACACCCATCGCTTTTCACCAGGACACCCCTAGACAAATGTCAGCCAATCAGATGTCCTGAACCTTAGAAATCTTTCACCCTCAACTTTGCTACTATAGAAACCCAACTCTAGCTCAAGGCTCTCTGACTACTCCAATAAGATAGACAAACTAGTGTAGAATAAAGGCTCTTTGCTTTCACATATGGAACTCAGTCTCCTGGTTCATTTGGGGGGGAACTCCATGATCTTGGCATAATACAAGCATATGTTTCATAGCTGGCTTAAAGTATTATAATTTTGACCTTTAAGTTTTGACAACAGTAAAGAAATAACATGGTATTCAGGTATGTTGGTACAGGCCCTGTGTAGCTTTAAAACAGGAGGAACTGTATTTTGAGAAATATGTTAGGTGATTTTATCAATGTGCAAGCATCATAAAATATTCTTATTATCTAAGGACACTAACTACCACATCCATAACTATACATGCCAAACTTTTATATAATTATAGTACCATGCTCTTGCTTAAACCCACATGAACATAAAAGTGAGCAATGTCTTTTGTTAGCAATATGATAAGGCATTAGGAATTTTCAACCTATAATTAATCTTATAAGTCTATCTCCCATAGAGTGACAAATGCATCATTATAGGTTATATCACTGTATTCTTACTTGAAACTAAAATTCATAGTATTTTAATTAAAGTCCTATAAACATAAAATTACTTGTCAAGATCTGAGATAGAAAATAAAAGAACTCACAGATTTGCTCCCAATATTACAAGAGCTAAATTTTTCTAAAGAAAAAAACTTTTTAACCATGCTTGTGATTTAATGAGTCACTTCCTCTCCCACTCCCAGAGAGTGACAGATGAAGTTGACTTGGCCCAGCTGGCCATAGTGGTCATGGGGCATGATTGCCAGGTAAGGTGACCTCTGCTATCAAAAATTATCCACTACAAATACTGGGCTTCTTACCCTTATGACAGACTTCAAAACATACTGTAATTTTTAGTATATGCTAATTGGTGGCAGCAAAAACTAAAAACAGGGTGGTAAACCTGAATAGTCATGGATATTCATAAAAGTACCCTGATTTGTTATATGTATCTATCCATAGCTACTTTATGTTCAATGGACCTGCAACTTGCCTTTGTTTCATTTCTTAGTCTCAAAGCATAATCATTACAACCTAATTATAAGATTCTATGTTGAAATATGAAAAGACATTTTGGATAATATTACAGAGTCATCATCAAAAAAATAATAAAATGAAACTATGGTGATACAAATACAGCAACCTGAAAATATAAAGTTTTAAGATATATTAAGTTTCAGAGAACAATACTTAGTTCTAACAAATTGAGAAAATTGTAAACAATAGCTGTGTACCCAGATGACTCCATGGGTGAAAGGATTGGCATGAATGTCTGACAAATGAGTTTGGTTCTTGAAATCCACATAAAGGTGATGACACAAAGTTGTCCTCTGACCTCTACATGCATGATGTGTCACACACATACATCCCCCTTCATCATATGAACATGCAATAATAAGTAGAATTGAAAAGGTTTTAATAGTAAAGAAAAACTACAAATAATATTTTGGAAAAGTACTATTAATACTGCTCTCTAAAAGGGACTTTCTTGGTTTCCTGGAAAAAATTAATGTCTTGGTTTAATCATGTAAAAATTATTTATTTTTGCATGTTAAATTGTGGTAACAACAATATCATTACTACTGGGGCTTAGAGTAGGTAATAAACAGGGGACTTAACTCTTTATTAGCATTACTTTTAAGGAGTAGGAAGGGCATAGAGGAAGGAGCTGGCTAAGAGAAATCATCAGGACTAAGGATGGCTGGAAGAACCAGTCTAGCAGAATTCTTGTTGAACAGAGGCCAGAATGATCAGATATCACCTAAGGAAACCAGAATAGATATCAATCATGATCAGAAATCTGATACATTAGCCAAGTTTCTCTAAAAGTATGGCACCGATAGAATGAGTGTGTGTTTGTTCATATATAACCAGCACATGTATATATATATATGTCTATATGTGTGTTTATTTACATATATATGAATACACATACATGTATACAAACAGCACACATACATTTGTATGTGGTTGTTTGAATGAACATGGCCTCCCTAAATATGTATAGTTGAATACTTGGTCACCAGTTGGTGAAACTTTAGGAAAAATTAGGAAGTATGGTCTTATAGGAGAAGGTGTGTCACTGGAGGCTTCGATATTAGTGGAAAAATATTGCAATGATGGAAATGCTAGTGAGCATAGGGAAAGCAGGCAAAAAGCAACCTTTCTATCTTCCTGTTCTTTGATAGGGGCTACCACTAGAAGGTGTGGCCCAGATTGAATGGAAATCTTATTTCAAATAATCTGATTAAGAAAATCCTTCAGAGGAAAACCCAGCATTTTAGGTTCTAGCTGAATCCAACTGTAATCAAATTAAAAATCAAAATAGATCATCACATTAGGAATGAGAGAGTTCTGACTGAAATGACTTAGCAGGGGCTAGTAGAATTTAATTTTACAAGGAAATTCACACATTAGCCTCAAGAAGGTTTGAAAAAATTGGCTAAAAGTTTAGTCAAAGAAAGAATCTTTGTTAATTGCAGCATGCTTTTAAGTGAGCACTCCTGACTGGGCAATCCTTTGTGGGGGATGGGGGGAGGCATCATGCCTATGGTCAGATGTTTAGGACAATTTAGTTCTCCAGCAACTTGGATGTCGTATTCTCTAATCTGTCATCTATGAGAAGAAACAAAACATCTACAGTCATTGTCAAATATACTCTGAGAGATAAATGTCACCCTCTACTTAAAACCATGACTGAAGAATTTTTGTATAGACTTTGGCAAAACTAAAAAAATTTAAAACAGTCAAATGTTGAGGCATCGAAGACAATAATGCTTAATAGGAAAATCTGGGCCATTTCTTTTTAGTTGTTTCAAATATGAGTTTACAGAATACTGGGCACAGAACTTGCCTACCTCAATGTTAATTGATTTCAGTGGGAATAATTATTAGGTGTTCTTAGAACATAGTCCTTAAACTCCTGAATATTGAACATTAGTTTGAACACAAGGTATTTCTGACATATTATTGAAGGTCTACACAGTAGCAGAAAATGATTAAGCAAGAATAGCTTGCATAGCAGCTGTTACTACAACTGTTAGTGGTGATGACTGATACTGTCAACTTGATAGGATTTAGAATCACCTCAGAGATAAGCTTCTGGGTTTACCTGTATGTCACGTCCACCTTGACCAGCAAGAAAGACGCAATTCTCAGGCTCTTCTATATGCAGTTTATTCAGGAACCTTGAACAATCTTCTTCTCTCCAGGAAGGGCGCTTGTAGACTATATACTCTGTGGGCTACCAATCCCAATAAGC
>LOEQ01003268.1:78073-93408 GCA_001685075.1 Bramus lutescens | reverse complement strand
GATGGCCAGGCAAAGCTCTTTCAAGGTATCTTCAAACTCAAAGGACCAATTCTGTAGCAGAAATCTAGATAGGAACTTAGACAAATTAACAGCATGGGTAAAATTATCATACTGAACAGAGGTAACACACAATCCTTGCATCTTCCATTCACATCCCAACTGAGCCAGCTGCCAAAGAGTATCAATCTGTTCCTGCACTAAAGCAATTCTTTGATCCAAACAAAAGGAAGCCAGACACACCCAGGAGTTGGTTTGAACATGGTGTTAAACAAACTCCTAAAAGTACTTTTCGATTGACCTACCCTTGCCACTCCATACACTCCTGTGGTGGATCTGGTTAACTTGCTCAAAAATGTGTACTCAATTAAAAATGCCTTCCAATCCATATACTGTCCCGGGCTCAGGCAAGCATGAGCCAGACCACTCCAATCACTCAGCGTCATGCAATGCCTATTGAGAGCCTCCACCCAAGCTAAAGTAAAAGAGGCAGTAAATAGGGTGGAGGGGCTGTAGGTATGGAAACGGCCACTCCTGCTCTGACATCCGCTGCCCATGCAGGTAGGCCTTCTTTTCTTTTCTCCTTTTTTCTTACTGAAACTCTTCCAAACCTCTCTGTGAGGGCCTGAAGCTCCCCCCTCAGAATCACTAGTCTCCTCCTCAGGGTCACTAGACTCGGAGTAGGATTCTCGAAATTCCTTTCGAAGTTCAGGGTATAGAGGCTCTTTCCTCCCTTTTTCTTTTTTGCTCTCTGCCTTTTCAGGCCTTTCCTCAGATCTTTCCTCTTGTAACATTTCTAGAGCTGTCTGACTTTCCTCGACTGCCTTACAGCATTTTTGATCCTCTAGACAACTTCTAACAAGCTTCCATACTGGTCTTACCCCCCCTTTTAATGTGCCCTGTTCCCAGGCAAAATCCAGGTCCCTGCCGAGCTTATCCCAGCAGGAGAGTGTAAGGTTTCCAGACACCGCAAACCACAGAGCCACAGTATCACACTCATATAGAAACCTCTCCAAAGTTTATTTTTTAATTTTTAATTTCTTTAACAACAGAAGCTCCTGAAGAGCCAGAAAAATTGCCACACTAACTCTTCGCGGGTATTAATTTCTCCACCCGAACATGTACTTTCGGTTCACCTACTGCAAACCCTTCCTTCTCGGTTCGCCACTCCGCGAACTCTTTCCACTCTCCCTTTATAGAGCAAACTAGTCGCTTTTCCGCAGACCTTATTGTCCCACCTTACCTTGGGAACTTACTGGTGCACCACCCTGTCTGCAAAAATTCTGAGCCTTTGTAGTCCCCCGTACGGGCAACCACTTGTCACGTCCACCTCAACCAACAAGAAAGACGCAACACTTGGGCTCTTGTATATGCAGTTTATTCAGGAACCTTGAACAAACTTCTTCTCCTCTTTTCTCTGGGAAGGGCGCTTGCAGACTATATACTCTATGGGCTACCAATCCCAATAAGCNNNNTGGCAATCTCTAATAGGCCCACATACACGAAAGCAAGCCTGCTGATCAGCCTTAGCCAAATAAGGACTTGTTTATCACAGAGAGCATTCACTGTTGGACTAGTGGAAGGCTTCCAGAAACCGGCGCCATCTTTAAGGTGCGGCACTACGCAGCTCTCCACATCTGTAGTGATTACATAGATTAAGTTAATTATCTGAGGACCAAATGTGACTGTAAATGGCATCATTCCATAGCTGAGACCCCTAACTGAATAAGACAGAGAAAGAATTATGAACACAAGTATTTAGAGCTCTCTGCTCACAGACTGTGGATGCAATATCACGAGCTGCTTTCTCTTCCTGCCACCAAACCTTTCCTGCCCTATGATGGACTATGTCCTCCTGAACTAAAAGCCAAAATAACTCTTTATTCAGTTATATTTGTCAGCATGCCAGTAGTCCCAGTACTCAGGACTCAAAAACAGGAGCATTGAGAGTTCTAGGTCATCCTTGAGTTCTTGGAATTCAAGGTTAACCTGGCTATGTGAGACCCTGTCTCAAAAGTAAAAGCAAAAACATTAAAATAAGAGGCCCATTAATGATAAGATAGACCAACACAATGGTATGCATGGGAAAAAATATTTTCCCTAAAAATATTTATTCATGGGAGGAAAGTAAAAAAAGAAAAAATAGAAATAAAAAATCCCATTAACTTATCTAGATAAAGGGTTCAGTAGAAACACTGTAAAAGAAGCATTTAACAGCACAAAGCAGAACAGATAAATTGGAGGATAAAACTTACCCAACGTGGATATTTCTACTAGTTTCAAATAGTAAATAGCAAAGACATCCCAATTTGTAATCTAAGACTGCCTCACAGAGAAGAGGGAAGGAAAATGGATGGGGACCAGGAGAAAACAAAACACTTGAGCAAATCCATGAGTGTCTCAGGCACTTGACTAACTCAGTATGAAGCAGACATCTCTGCTAACCTGCTTTCAGAAACAGAGATAAGAAACTCTGCTCTCTGCTGGAAAAGGTGGCAGAGGAAAATTTCAGCCTAGGAAGTGCAAAGCAAGAAAAGAACGCCTGAACCATGGCTTCCTAAAACAAAAGTTTGTGGATAATTAGTTATTTTTTATCTAATAATTAATTGTTTTTTAATTTTTTGAAATATATTAAAATTAGTTAAATTCTTGAGGCAAAAATAAAACCTTTAATTACCACTGCTGTCTCTGAATTATATTTTGTATTTTTCAGTCAGGATCAATACTTTTCTTCCACTGCCCAGTTCACACTTGTCTGGACAGTGTGATAAGAGCTTGGTCCCAAGTAATCTCTCATTCCTAATTACAAAATACGAGATAGAATTAAGAGGCTGTAGCTGAAGCACTACCTTCCAATAGAATCCAAAGTCCACAAGTCTCGTCTCCATGTCCAGAGTTCCAAACATGAGAAGGCACAAAAGAATTAGTAAGTACCCAACAAAGAGAAACTTGTAGAGGAAAAAGAGTAGGCACAAAGAAAACATTCCACAACTGCTGTACTGTCATAGAAAATATGGTTGATTAAAAAAAAAGAAGACTTTTCTCAAAAATACTATGCAACTTCAGAAGTCAGCACTGTGATAGTGATATAACAATGGACAGTATAACAGAACTGGGAGTCACAAAGGAACCCTTATAATCAGGACGGATTTATCTTCAGCAGGTTACCACAGCATTTTCCACAAATGACTTAAGACTGAATATATTTCTACAAAAAAGGGCAATTGCTAGCCCTTATCTCATTCATGAACACAAAATAACTGCAAAACTTTCAGAATCAAATGCAAGAAACACTCTTTTTGACCTTGTTCACATAGATATAAAACTAATTCACTGTAAATCACATTGTCAGTAAAAAAATACTCTCGCATTTCTAAAAAAAACAAGAAAGTATAAAGTCAGTATACAAACTGAGAGAAGATATTTTAAAAATACAAATGTGTAACAAAAGTCATCCAAGTAGAATATATTGATAGCTAAATAATAAGATTATTCAATAAAAATAAAAAATACTCAAATGCCTTAAATAAATTGCTAAGGTTTTCCAACATTATTAATCATTTTGCAAATGCACATTAAAATTATAATAAAATAGAAACTTATACTAACTTGAATATATATGCATAGAAAACAGACAACAAAAGAGTAAAATTTAGCAAGGATTAGAAGAAATCTGATGTTACTCATGAGAATTAGTTATAAAATGATACTAAATAAAACACGTTACTAAATGTTACTAAAATGGAACATTCAGTTAGGAAAATAATTTGCTAGTTCCTTAAAAACTTAAGCATAATCTATTAATAGTTTATTAAGATAACTATCCTATGAGTGAGTACATGTGATAATTGTCTTTCTGGGTTTGGGTTACCTCACTCAAAATAATCTTTTCTAGTTCCATCCATTTTCCTGCAAAATTCAAGCTGTCATTATTTTTTTCTACTGTGTAGTATAGTACTCCATTGTGTAAATGTACCACATTTTTTTAAAATCTATACTTCGATCGAGGGGCATTTAGGTTTTTTTCCAGGTTCTGGCAATGACAAACAAAGCTGCTATGAACGTATTTGAGCACATGTCCTTGCGGCACGATTGAGCATCCTTTGGATATATACCCCAAAGTGGTATTACTGGGTCTGGAGGAAGGTTGTTTCCTAATTTTCTGAGAAATTGCCACACTGACATCCAAAGGGGTTGGACCAGCGTGCATTCTCACCAGCAATGCAGAATTGTTCCCTTTTCCCCACAACCTATCGAGCATAAGTGTTTTTGATCTTGACCATTCTTACATGTATAAGATGGAATCTCAGAGTTGTTTTGATTTGCATTTCTCCAATGACTAAGGATCAACTTGTAAAGGAATTCACGGAAAGTCGGTAAAATCTAAGCTCTGTTGAGAGTACACTGTTTAGGTCTGTACTCCATTTTTTTTATTGGATTATGTGATCTTTTGGTGTCCAAATTCTTGAGTCACTCATCAGTGGCTTTTAAACATAAATCAAAGAAAACCAGCCTACAAACCACAATCCCAGAGAACTTAGACAACAATATGGACACTAAGAGAGACTTATATAGATATAATCTACATGAGAAATAGAAAGTATAAAAAGGCAAGATATCCTGAGTAAATTGGGAGCATGAGGATCTTGGGGGAGGGTTGAAGGGGGGAGGGTAGAGGCAAGGAGGGGAGCAGAGAAAAATGTAGAGCTCAATAACTATCATGGAAAAATCAATCAATCAATCAATCAATCAAAAAAGATAACTATCCTAGAGAAAGGAAAGCTCTCCATATCAGGGCTTATACATCACTTCTTTTGGAGTTTCACTCATAATAGCCCAATCTAGAGACAATTCAAGTAATCAACTTGAGAATGGATAAACAAACTATGATATACTTATTAAGGTAAATAATGTTTGGTAGTATAAAAAATACCCTGTATGTATAGATGATAACACTAATAAAAGTAGTAAGTGGAAAACTGGTGGGGGGATGCTTATTTAGCGATGGAAATGAGCATAGGGCAGAATACAGGAGTGAAAGGGAGGGTTAGTCCAAAAGAGAAGGACATTCGAGACCTGTGGAAGTCTACTATCTCAAAGCTCAACTTAATAGATAAATGGATAGATAGACAGACAGACAGAAAACTAGGTATAGTAGAGCACATGTGACATGAAAGGGAAGCAGGGGCGGATGGAAAGAAAAGAAGAAAAGACAGTAGCAGGGAGGTTAATGAGAACTAAAAGCCTATGAAAAGGTCTTATGGAAAATACAATACTTAGAAATTTAATTTCAAAATATAGCTTTGAAAAAGAAAGATGTTCAAATTGAATTATCTCAGTATATGAACAATGTTGACCACAGATCTCATGGGTATTAAATAAAAGTCATAATAAAAGATACTGGATACTTCTTTATGAGTAATTGGCCCAGGGTGACCCCAAGGGGCTCTGCGTCAATGCAGGGTATTAACACTGTCCCTTGTTACCCATTTCCATATGATAAGACTGAAGCTACAACTCACACACTTTGGCTATAGGACATAGAGAAATCAATCTCAAACTGACTGGGAGGTTTTTCCTTGCTTTCTATTTTCTATAGTGACATAAGGATGCTCTGAAGACTGCTGGGATAGAAAATTTATCTATGTTCTTGACTGTGTGATGCAAAACCAACCTGTCAGGCAAGACATGCTTACTGAAATAATAATGGCACAGCAGTTAATACATAGCTAACCATTTTATTATTGGATTTGAGGCCTGCTATACAAGAGGGTTTTCATACCTTGAAATATAATTATGGCAAAAAGTCATAGGGAGGTCATAGGCTCTAGGACAGAGCTTGCTATTGTTATTTTGCTAAATTGCCTTCTAAATACTTGTGCTTGTGCTTATAAGCCTGGGCTTCTCTGCATCTCGCTCAGAAAGCTTCTTTATGCAGCAGATAGCCGCCAATGGAAGATACAGAACTGCGAGGATGCTGAGAAGCGAATGAGTGCTCATCATTAAATGGAATATCTCTTAACCCCACTGTCGCAAGGCTCAGAGACGCAGGAGGAAGCAGATAGAATGCAAACACCAAAGGATGGAAAGTATTGTGAAATCTGTGTTTGAGGCAGGACATGGATATTAAAACCAGCTTACAGCAGTTGTGGTTACCTGCATAAGCCAGCCAAATTTCCTACATAGATGAAGTACGTACTGTCCACACCCCATCCCTTACTGAAGAGTTATTGACAACAGACAGCTGTCAAGGAAGAAAGAGAACCACTATTTGGGGGGAATGCACTGCCTGTAGGTTTTCTATGCTCCTGTGGATGGCACCACAACATGAGTGTATGGGCAGTACTAACTAGACTTCAAAGGTTATCAAAAAAGAAAGCTGTAAATTTGAGGAAAATTTTTGGTAGTAAGACATAGGCGGAGTCAAGAGGGTAAATGATGAGTATATATGATCATTTGTTACAATACACATGTATAAAATTGTGAAAAGTAAAGAAAAAATTTTACTTAAAATTTATTAAGAAAACTCAAAAATTAAAAGTAGTTAGATAGAATGTAGAAAGAATATAGCCAAAATATATAAAAAGTAAAAATAAAAACAGATTTATAAATATTATTCTCAGCCAAAGAAGTCAAGCACAAGGTATACATGGTATATAATTTAATTTCATTAAAACTTACAGAGACAGATACTCAATAAGAGATTGACTGGCTCTTGCAGAAATGAGATTGTGAAAATATTTGTTCCAGGGGATGGGAATGATAGAAATGAAAGGGTTTCTTTGAAGTTTATAGTTCCAGTTAAGATGCATTGTTCTGAAAAAGTTAAAGAGCATATATATACAACCAGCTAGACCCTCTGAATGTGGGTGGCAGCTGTATGGCTGGGGCAGACTGCGAGGCCACTGGCAGTTGCACCAGGATTTATCTATGCTGTTTATACAAGCTTTCTGAAACCCATTCTCTTTGGATGGATAACTTGCTCAGTATAGATATAGTAGGGAAGGCCTTGGTCCTTCCTCAAAACAGTGTGTATTACCCTCTCTGAGGAGTAGAGGGGGAGGGGTGTGGAGGAATTGCAGAGGGAATGGGAGGAGGATAAGAAGTGGGAACTAGAATTTGTATGCAAAATGAAAAAAGATAGTTTGTTTTCTTTTTTTAATGCAATAAAAAGTGTAAAACAACAACAATAACAAAAAAGAGCTTGCACACATCTTAATAAAAATTCAAAGTATGAAGAAACTGGTATCTGCTCAAAAGTACGGTGTGGAAACTGAGGCAGATGTCTTTGCAATGGAAAATTCTGACAAATGCTACCTGATAAGGGGAAGTTAGTATCACAACGAGGATATTGTTGGCAGATCATTTTGGCCTAATTTGATGATAATAGCACTCTTAACTGTCCTCTTCCTCCTCAAAATCTACAATGCCAACATAACCTTGAGAAACATCAGTCATTCCAACAGAAGAACACTATCCAAACTGTCCAATTATTAATCCACAAAAGCGTCATGGTTAAAAAAGTAAAGTCTGAGAACCTGTCACTGACCAGAGAAGGCTGAGAACGTATTGTGACTAAATGCAATTAGGCATCTGTAATGGCATTTCAATTGTATTTTAATGAATAAAGACTGACTGAAGATCTGAGAGTAAAATAGTACCACTGGTCAGCCTAACAGACCAAGTTATGGTAATGCACACCTTTAATCCCAGTAGCCACACTAGTTGCCATAGAAACTGGTGCACGCTTTTAATCCTGTGGGAGTCAGCCATGATAAGTTAAGTATGGGCAGGTCACCCAAAGGAAGTTATTTATTTCCAACCATTACCACCTGCCAGAGTAGGACTATGGTCATTGATAAATTTAAATGGAGGCCTGAGTCTCAGTAGTTGCAAGAAGAACCACAAGGTAGGATTAGCCAACCTCCACTCAAGAACAGACCATTCAAAGGAAATGCCTAACATTCCAATCACTGTGGGTAAAAGCACCTGCCAGAACACACTCACCAAGACACCCCTAGACAAATGTCAGCCAATCAGGGGTCCTATAACCTCAGAAACCCCTCACCCCCACCTTTACTACTATAAAACCTTACTCTAATTGAGCTCGGGGCTCTCCGTTTATTCCAATATGTTGGACAGGCAGAGAGACCAGGTTTGCAAACTTGAATAAAAGAATGGCTCTTTGCTTTTACATACAAGACTAGGTCTCCTTGCTGGCTTTGCGGGGACTTAGCAGATTTGGCCATAACAAATACCAGCCCTAGAGAAGATTATAAAACAGGAGGAAACAGCTTTCAATACAAGGTCTCATTAAGAGATTTAAGGACGCTGGATCACCATTTTAGACTAAGGTCAGGTGACTGGCTGTTTTGCTTTTTGGATCTTCAGGTTGAACTCCAATTTCTCATCCTGAGTTTTTCTTAATCATGGTTCAGGCACTAAGTATTAAGTCATGGAAAAAAAAGAAATAAGGAATAAATGGTGAATCCAACATGAACAAAGTGCCAAAGGATAGTAATTAGCTATATACCAGGAACCCATAGTTGGACCTTAGTAACTAGGGATGCACCAGGAACCCATAGTTGGAGATTAATTAGTAATTAGTGAAGAACCAGGAACAGTTAGTTGAACCTTGGTGACAATGTTGACTGTCAACTTAACAATATCTAAAATTACAACTTTTGTATATGTCTATTGGGGAAGAGTCTAGATTAGGTCAATTGAGGTAAGAGCACCTGCCCTGACTATGGGCAACACATTCAATGGGCTGATTTTAACTGTGTAAGAAATCATGCAAACTTAATACCCAGCCTTGAGTATACATCTCCAAAGGATTTTATGAATTGGCACCGGTAACACAAAGATAAAGAAGCAGCACAAGAAACCTTAAAAGCTGGGAATCTCCAGGTCACTTTCAGTGTCCAACATTCTATAACACAACCATACCCAACATGAAAGAGAGAGAAAAACACCTTCCACTCTTTTCAGAAGTTAGTGCAGCAAAGTCACACCACAAATGTCATAAATGCATATTTGTAATACAGAATAACCCCCAGAGGTTGAGTGTGGGCTAACCTCAGAGCTACAATTCACTGAAAAGAAAACAAGGTTTCCACACAACACAGTTCAGAGGAGCATTCAGCTCTGATTCTGGGATGTGAAGCAAAAGGACAAGAGTCATCTGCTCACCTCAGAGAATTGACTCCCCTATATCTTCCTGTGATATTCTGGAAATATAAAAATTATCACATTGTCCTCATCACAGAGATTGAGAACTGCAGAAATGGTATAGACACTGAGCCACCATGGTCCTTCCCAACAATGTTCCTCTCTTTGATTTCCCCACAAAATTTGGCTAGTATTTTCATCTCAAACAGGAGGATAAGTTCTCTAAAAAGTTGGCCACTACCAGTTATTTCTGATCATGCTACTATGTTAAAAGCAGAGACTATCTCTTAGCCTCAGTTTCCTACTCCATAGAATGGAGCCTTTAGTACATTCTTCTTATCTCAAATGCATGCTTGATAAACTATATTAATTCAGTTGCTTGTATATTGGGATCTCAAAATCACTATGTGCACCACTAAAACATATTCATATTTAAAGAAATGTTAAGTTGGGACACTCTATTCATTCTAGGAATTATTACAAAAATTTGGTGGTCTGCCTGCAGTATTAATAGATTTTTTTCTTCTCGTGTCAAACATGCTAAACTGCAGAAGTATATCCCATCTATTTCTTTTGCCTTTTTCTGACTGCTAATGGCATTGGCATACATCTAACATAACACATTTTTAGGCTTTGTCCAAAGGCAGTCTGCAGCATTATTAAGACAATAAATTATTCAGCTCCCAGTCAGTTGCTACAGAAATTGATATACAGCTGTGGTGTGGGAGGTCTTTCTGTCTATGTGTTGCTTTTATTGGCTAATGAATAAAGAACTGCTTTGAGCCTAATACAGGGGCAGAATAGAACTAGGTGGGAAAAACTAAGCTGAATGCTGGAAGAAAGAAGGACAAAGTCAGAGAGGCACCATGGAGCCATCACCAGAGTCAGACATGCTGAAACTATAAGAGTTAGCCAATAAGAGGTTAGAGCTGATGGGCCAAACAGTGATTTATTTAATACAGTGATTTATTTAATACAGTTTCTCTGTGATTATTTTGGGTCTAAGCTAGTGGGGTGGCAGGGAACCAACAAGCAGCAGCTCTTTCCAATACAGCTGCACATTGCTAATTGCTTATTTTAATATGTTATTGCTTCATACCTAATTATATGATTTTATTTATTAATAGGATTTTTTTACATTTTAAATAAAGAAATATCTAATGTTCTCTACTTTCATTATTCATTATCCAGTAACTATTGGTTAAACCAAAGGCTAAATATAACAGATATATATCTTTTCTAAATACTCATGGTGTGAGGAAAACATTTCACTAACATCAAAGAACTGTCTAGAAATCTAATCTGATGTAAACTGCAATCTCATTATGTGACTGCACCACACATTTTTGTTCTGTATAAAAGTTGTGGTTTTAATTAAATAAAGAAGCTACTATCCATGTTTATTTATATATTTTCATACCAATATAAAGTAACAAATAAGTTTATGTACCAATAAAAATATATAAAAAGTTCTTTTATCTACAGTTTGCATATTGCTAAATGTAATATAAATGCATTGATATTTTTAATGTAAAAATAACAATGCATAGTTATGTGATAGTTTTAATGGCACTGTAAAACAAAGAAGTAAGTAGAATTATTCATGGGAATTATAATAGTATATGTAGTGGCATTTAAATTGTATTTTAATAAATAAAGCTTGCCTGATGATCAGAAAATTCAAACAGCCATACTGGCCAAACTTACAGACCAGGCAGCAATGACCCACACCTTTAATCCCAATATCCATACTAGTTTACCATAGAAACCAGGCAGTAGTGGCGTATGCTCTTAATCCCCAAACTAGAGAAGATTATAAAACAGGAGGAGACATGATGTGGGAGTTCTCTCTGTGTGCTGTGATTATCATTAATGAATAAAGAAACTGTTTTGGATTTATAGCAAGACAAAACTTAGGTAAGCAGGAAAAACTAAGCTGAATACTGGGAGAAAAAAATGGCAGAGTCAGAGAGAAGCCATGGATCCTCCTCCTGAGACAGATGCTGGGAAGAGTACCTGGTAAGGCACTGCCACGTGGTGATATACAGATTAATAGAAATGGGTTAATTTTAGGATATGGATTAGCCAAAAATACACCTAAGTTATTAGCCAAACAATATTGCAAATAATACAGTTTCTGTGTGATTATTTCAGGACTAAGCAGCCTAGAACTAACTTGTGGCCTCCCTCCATACAACAGAGATAGCTTTCATTATCAGTCGCATTATGAGTGTGCCTGTAGGCAGGATCACCATTTTCGGACTGAGGTAGAGGTAAGAGCCAGTGGCTAACTGCTTTATTTTTCTGGTCTTCAGGTTGAACCCCAATATCTGTCTCTGAATTTTTATTAATCATGCTATAAGCATTTATTTGAATGGCAGGCATCACACCAAATCAATCATGTATATTGACATGCATGATACAGATAAGAATAGGAACTGTTTGAAATTTGCAAGAGAGAAAAATAATAAAAATGACTTTTTCCCAAAGGGTATTAACTTTCAGTAGTAGGAGCCTTGAAAATGGTCTCCAATGTTAAAATAGAGCAATTTTAACAAATGGTAGAAATGTAAAGCAAGACAGAACAAAAGACCTGAATGAAGAAGGTCTGCCCATTGGGATGGTAGAAGGCTCAGTCAGACAGGCTTGTCACAACTCTTGCCACTGTTTTAATAGGCAGCTGACATCAAGCCACAAAATACAGCAACTGAGCCATTACTTCAGTCTGTATGCCTATTTCCAATTTTTTTCTAGTTCTTGAAAAAGAAGTTCTGACAAGGAAAATATTATAAAATCACAGGGATTAAACTTCACTATAGAAGACAGAAGCTGAAAACTAAGGCTCAATTGTCAGGAAACTGGATAAACCAATCTCTCCTATGGCTTATAGGTATGATGTCTCAGTCTTCTATCTAACCTCTACTCAGAAGCACTTGTTAGTTGAGAGTATCACTGTGGATTATTGCATAGATTAAAAAATAAAACACACCACAGCAATTAGGATAGAAATATGTCAAATATCGTTAGTTTAACACATGATTGATTTAAGAGCCCTTATCTCCAGATAATTCAAATCTCAAAATGTCTTGTAGGCACATACACATCAGTGGTCAAAATCTTGTTTTGTTAATGTCTATGATTCAGATTACTCAGTCACAACCAAGGATCTTCACTTTGAAATGTGAGGATTCCTTTTTAAATTTTAATGCTTGTTTATATTCAATGAGCTCTTTCCAAATATTTGTTTGTGTTTTGATTCAGTACACAAATACACAAGCTATCATCTGTGTACCAACTTCGTGTTCACTTTAATTCCTTGCAAAGTAAAATATGCTGTGTTCTCCCTTGTAACCATAACAATGAATGTCAAAATATTAAACCTTGCGTGTGTAGAAAATATGTATGTTTTGGCCACTTCATTAACATTGACAATCCACATGCAGGAGTTCATGCAATTAGAAGGCAATTATGAAATCTGAGAATTCATATTAGCTCACCAAGAAGCTGCTACTGTTGGTTCTGTCCTTTTTGATTTAGGTGATGGAGATGAACTCAGCCAATTTCAGGCTTGGAAAATAGATCTGTGATCATTAAACAGTGAATTATCCTTGAACATTCCTGGTGTATTACACATTGATCCATCTCTGTGAGCTTTCTTTTGCAGTCATTGGGATTACTGCCTGGATGTCAAAATTGCAATTTGATTTATGCTATTCAATTCATTTAATCCCTGCGTTGTATGTGTGATTTGTAATTCCCACCTTAGTATACACAAACCAACAGCCAGAGTTTGGAGCAGACCAGTAATTTCATTTAACAGCTGTTAAATAGGGGAATCCACAGGTAGCTTTTACTCAATTGTTAACTGCTGTCAGTGCTTTGCTCATAAACCCGCCGAAGTCAGGTTCTTTGAACTACATTGCAAAGAAATATAAAAGTAAGATAAGTTACGGACACCTTGGCAAGAGGAAAGATATATTCAGTCCTGGAATTGAATGTTTCTCAGCCCCTGAAGCCAATACCAGCACGGAAATGAAATAGGGATGGACGCCTGTAGGAATGTTAGTGTTTTCAGAAACAGCAAGAATTTGAAGAACCATTCCTAAGGACTAAGGTGAGAGAGAAAGCACTTGCAAATGCTAATTGTAAAGAAGCTGAGTAAAGTCAATTGGCAAATTATCAAAGTGTAGACCAGCGCTGAGCCAGAACAGAAGTATTCTGTTGTCAGTTGCTTTGGAATATTCTGAACAAATGGACACTAGATTTGGAACTAAGCAATTAGCATGGTGATTTTATGGAAGCCAGCTGTTTTGAATACTGCATCAACAGCAATCACTTTGTATGTACATGGTGCCTCAGCCCAGGGCCTAGAAGGCATGCTGGATTATCTTCAAAAACAAACAAACAAAAAGGCAACTGTTCTGAGAAACAAGTAACAGGAGAGACGAAAAATGGCATGATTAAGTTACAAGCAGTAGGTAATTTGAGATGGACTAATTTTGCAAAAGAGATAGCCAAGCAGTAGAAATCATACTTTAGATTCTGAACTTTGATTTTTATTCTTGTATGCAAACATTTGGTACCTTCTATGATCTCTGTGCACTGCAGCAGGTAGTCAAAACTCCTAGTTCACCACAAGGCCACAGGAGAACAGTCCCTACTCTACAATGTACTATATTACCAAAGTGTGCTTCTCAGCACATGAGGGGTATTCAGTGCCTTCAGGATATGCTCTATTCCCAAACTTGCACTAGTTTTATGCCTATGTAATGGTACTGTAAGTCAAGGAGCATTATAAGTGTGTCTCTGAAGTCCTATCATGGCTTCTCAGTACTTGACTAGCTGGCATTGCTGAAAACACAGGAATCAACTCTTCTTTTCAGATATGCCAAAACATATTCAGTTATCACTTCGTGGACTGAGAAAGCAAATGCATTGTCCTCAAGGATATCAGAATTGAGAAGGCAGGCCCATAGGAGACGGAGCTAGGAGTGTCTAGAGAATAAGCTACCTGGTCTTCCAATTCTTTATTTTCTATTGTTCACTTGAGTCAACCGTCAAATTTATGTGTTGATTCCTTCAACTGCACTTATTAACTATTAAGTACTTATATATACATCTTTTATATACAGATAAGCCAGTGATACAGTGTTCAGAAAAACTTCTGAGAACAATGACTATAGACTAAATTTAGCATTTCCTTTCTCACAGTGTTAGTGTAGGAAAGATTTCACCTACACTAACACTTTTGTGGTAGGATGTTTACTCCTAGAGGGTAAACAGCACCTGCGTTTATTTTTAGAGTCACCTAATGAGGATGCAATGGTGGTTCAGTTCAGGGCCTGTATTGACATGTATTCCAGAAAAATAAAAAAATTAAGATAAGTCCAAGACATCTAATGATAAAGAACTATTTCCAGGGGCCAGTGAAATGACTCAATGGTGGACAATTACAAAAAGGCATGGCTGTTGGGAGGCCCTGCTGGTCAGAGGTTGAACTCTACCATGGCCTAGAGGCTCTCTCCAACCTTGGCAAAACTTAGAGGACTCCCTCCAGGCCCAGTGGAGGCTTTCTGCTCTCTATCTAATCTTATCTGAAGAATGTCTCTAGGTCTGGATGCCTTGACAGAATTCCCTGCAGAAGTTTTACCACGCTGACCATGTATGGTAATTAGACATGGTGTTAGGAGGTTTACAATAGGACTGTGCTTCTACATGTGATAACTAAGACTTGTATTTTGTGATTTTTTATAAGAGTGTGCTATTTAATGCAATTAAGTTGTGTCCCAGCCACTACCCTCACCCTATATATCTGCCCTCACTCTTGAATGAAGCTGAGCTGTAACATTGAAGCAGTCTCCTAGAAGGTTCTTTCATCATACCACCAGAAAAACAAGGCCTCACTTGTTGCTTTTGCCCTCTTGGTCCTTGTGTCCCAGTGGCCCACAGACCACAAAGCAAGAATAAACTCATACCTGGTGACCCAAGTTCAATACCTGTATCCTGAAGTTGGCAGAAAAGAGTCAATACCTAAAATTTGTTCTGAACTCCATATGTAGACCTGCATACATATATACACACACAAACACACATGAACACACACATATATACTTATAGACAGGTAGATAGATAGATGATAGATAGATAGATAGATAGATAGATAGATA
>LOEQ01003268.1:25296-44402 GCA_001685075.1 Bramus lutescens | reverse complement strand
TTTACTGAGTGAGATAACCCAGACCCAAAAAGATGAATATGGTATGTACTCATTGATAAGTGGATTCTAGCCATAAATAAAGGACATAGAGCTTATAATTCATGATCCTAGAGAAGCTAAATAAGAAGGTGATTTTTTCTTTTTATAATTTTCTCTACTTTGTTTCCTAACACTAGGTTCCAATTGGGGGACCATTCAGAGCAGACAACTTCCCTTGAAGTTGAAATCAAGATACTTATAGAGGCTATAAATAAATAAAAGATAGTATTCTCAACTGAAATAGTCTTTCCCCCACAATTTATTCAGCAGAATGGCATCATTCCATCTCCTTCACATATCTTTTTATTATATTTCATTTTAATGTCCAATATTATACCCCACATTAAATGCCTGAAATGCCTTTGGACACTTTATTGTGTATTCTATCTTTTTCTCCAAGGAACTTTTAGTTTATATGATGTATTTTTTTAGATTATATTAGGCAGTAAATCAGTGACTCTTGGATTCACAAATGCATATCAACCCCCTATTGTGGAAGAATAAAGTGTGATTTCAAAAATAGAAGGCAATTCCAGGAAGAAATTATGCAATTGGGTATGTTGATGCAAATGGGTTATGATGTCACAGCTGGACTTTAGGTTAATATCCCTCACCAAGGATCTACTGAAACACTTTTTAGTTACTATTGCTCTTGGGTGATCTACTTTGAATATTGGCATCAACACTGATGATTCTTCTAGTCTAGTTTTATGTGAGATCTGCTTTCTTGTTTTGACTGAGTAGAATAAATTTGCTTTGTGGTTGTCAGTAAATTGCAAGATACTTGATTATTGTCATTTTGTATTATTTTCACAATTCTTAAATTCTCAGCCAATATTGTTTCATAATTAGGCTTTTCATGAAAGCGCAATCTAATTATTATATTCAAAAAAGCACAGAAAATTAATCCACTACAAATAACTCTTTTTTAGTGTTTTCTATGTCAGAAGCCTCTCTAGTATAAAAAAAACATTTGGATCATATTCACCATGTTACCTAACAACTAGGTAAAAATTGAAATTTTTGTTGTGTCCAAGTAGAAAGAAAATTGCTCACAATAAAAGTTTCTATTTCTATTCTCTTTTCTATTATATGTGTTGTTATGAAGTCCCCTTATTGTCCTCTTCCTTTCAGACAAGTATAAATAACAATTGAATACAATAATTACAATCAAAATTCTATGATGCATAACAAACATAGAATGCTACTGTAGGCCTTGTATTCCTCTAAGTACATAACAAACCTTAGCATATTTTATCTTCACTCTAATATTGCGAGGGAAGTACAGACATTATTTTAATTTTACAGGTGAAATAACTTGGACCAGTCATAGTACTAGAAGTTATGTGAGATGAATACAGAGAAACAAACATTGTGTTTCTCTATGCAACATCAGTCCCGCCTCCTGCCATATCCCTCCCAAGCATGTATGTATTGCTCCAGTTTTAAGAGGCTGATATTGCCATGTTTTAACAGTAAATTCTGCAGAAAACATTGATGCTATCAAAAACATCAGTGTAGGTATTCATTTGCCTTTAAGGTGGGGACTTTGGTTGAAGTCAGATTTCTTGAACACCTTAGCTGGGCATGCTTTGAGGCACAGATATTTGGAGGCTATATTACTTAAGGTTTTCATTGCTCTCCCCAAAAGTCTGACAAGAACTTGAAAGAGGGTTGCTTTTGAATTATAGTTCAAGGAGATACCATCCATCATGGAAAAGAAGAATCAGTCTCATTGTAACTGTATGCAGGACACAGACAGTGTAAGGAAGCATAGGGCTGGGCTAGAAAAAAACCCCAGTGACCCACTCCAACAAGCAAAGCTTCCCTCCTAAAGGTTTCAGGACCTCTCCAAATAATGTCCCTAACTGGGGACCATGTGTTCAAAACCATGGGCTTATGAGAGCAAAGGGAGCAGTTCACCTTCAAATCACAACACAAGGCTGAGCCAAAGCATCACTGGAGTCCAAATATTCAAGCACAGCCTGTTCCATTTGGTAAACCCAGGCTCAAAAGGGCTTCTGACTCCTCAGTTTTACTGTGTTGTTGGTAATAAGCACAGCAACTGTTCCTAGCAGTGATAACAAAAAAATTATTTTGCAACATAAGACAATTGGGCTGGATAGTTTTGTTTGTCAACTTGACACAAGCTAGAGTCATCAGAGTGGAGGGGGCCTCAGCTGAGGAAATTCTTCCATGAGATCCAGCTGTAAGGCAATATATTAGTTTGGGTTTATATTGCTGTGAAGAGACATCATGATTATAGCAACTCTTATAAAGCAAAGATTTAATTGGGGTGGTTCACTTGCAGTTTCAGAGGGTCAGTATATTATCATCATGATGTGGAGCACAGCAGTGTGCAGGCAGACATGGTGTTGGGGCTGAGAGTGCACCCATACATCATGCAGGCAACAGAAAGTCAACCTATTATCACAATGAGGGAAGTTTGAGCAAAAGAGACATCAAAGCTCATCCCCATACTGACATACTTCCTCCAACAAGGCCACGCCTCCTAATGGTGTCATTCCGTTTGGGAGCCATTTTCTTTCGAAGGACCACAGGCATTTTCTCATTGAGCGACAAATGCAGGCGAGGCCAGTCCATGGTGGGTGGTGCCATCCTTGGACTGCTAGTCCTGGGTTCTAAAAGAAGGCAGGTTGAGCAAGCCATGGGGAACAAGCCAGTAAGCAGCTCCCCTCCATGGCCTCTATGTCAGTTTTTGCCTCCAGGATCCTTTCCTGTTTGAGTTCCTATCCTGATTTTCTTCAGCAATAAGCAGTAATGTTGAAGCATAAGCCAAATAAACCCTTTCTTCTTCAATTTGCTTTTTGGTCATGGTGCTTCATCACAGCAATAGAAACCTTAACTAAGACAACAATTATACAGAAATTTTCATATACTTCCCAGGTAGAAAAGGAAAATATTTAGATTACTATGTCAATATGAATTTGTACTCAAATTCCACAGAAACATTCTAAATTCAGATTGGCATTGCTTGTATTAAGTTCACAGGGGCAGAGAGGCACAGTTTACATCTTCAGATATAGGACCAAAGTATTGCAGAAAGAAAAGAATAATTTTATCAATAGATACTAGGTGGAAGCCAATAGGAGCTGAGTATGTGTTTGGAGATATAGACAATCTGCAGTATTGGACTCAGCAGTACCCGGTTTTAAAAATCTCAGGCTGAATGCTTAACATGGGAAATTATGTTTAGGAATTACACCGACCAGTCTATGAAGGTATCAAAGGCCAACAGTACCCTTTATCAGAAGACTGATCATTTGTATCTATCCCTTTTATCATTGCAAAAGCACTGAGATCCCAGAGGTTTAAGCCATACAATGTATAGTGTCCTGTCTGACACTAGGAGGTTTGCACAAGGCCCTTGCTATATGTGTGCCCACCTTTTCCTGCACCCGCTCAAAACACATTCGGTGATTGACCCAGCTGTACCTCCTTTTAATTCTTCTAGATCATCAGTTGCCTACTCCCATCATCCCAGCTTGACTTGTGACTGATCCCAGGTTACTAACATGGATCTGCCGAGTGCTTCTCCCCTCTGAACCTCACCTGACCCACATCCAGGCTGAATGCCTGGGTGTGCTTTCTGCTGGGCCTTTTGCTTGGGCTCACTTGCAGTTTCACTGGTGTTTTCACACCCACCTCTGCTTCTACCTCCATAGACTATGGGAGTGTACATAAATCAGAATTTACTTGCTGACACCCATGGACACTTCACACACACACACACACACACACACACACACACACACACTATTCCATTTCTTATTCCAGGAAATAAATAAAATGTGATTAAAGGGGTAATACATCCTTATAATCTTATGTAGTTGAAATTGAATGATTTAATAAGGGATAAGCTCTCTATCTTTATTTCAGATATTAAAGCTTAAAGCTTTAGAAGAACTAATAAGTACCATGTTATTCAAATCACCACAGGCAATCCAAAGGACACTGTGTAAAACCTGTTTTGTAAATCTCTGATCAGTTAATTAGCATAACAGTATGAACAATGAGCAACTTTTAAAGCCTTTCTCAGGCAAATATCATAATCAAAAAGAAATTGCAGTGTAGAGCCTGGACTGCATGGTTTACAAAGTTCCCCTCTGCCAATCAGCAGGGAAACACATCCCTTTTATCTAGTCAATTACTTAGGGACCATCTAGTGACTTAGACTTCCTTTGGACGCTATGTGTGAAGATTGGCAGTCTCTGGGCCTTTGTTCTCAGGAAGCTGTTGAATTTATGAGGGACTGAAGAGAAGACCAACATCTAGCCCCAGTCAAAGAAAGCTCTTAGTGCTCCATGTCACAGCAGACTAGAAATTCTCCAGTTTCAGCACTAGAGTACAATCCCCAGGTTCTTAGAAGAAAAGAATACACTTATATAGTTTTACTACAGGTGATTTTAGTTAAAAAACAAACAAACAAACAAACAAAAAACCCAGAGGAATTGACACCTACAATAAAGGCTCTTGTTAAAAAAACGAAAATAAATAAAATCCTCTTTTTCTTTTTCTTGTAAAGTTTATCTAAATCTGATAAAATCAGGTAAAAATATATGTATTGTTGTAATATAAGTTTTGGCTTTATACATGTGTGAAGAACAAGGAGACTGCAATTAAAAGACTAATATGTAGATGTTATAGATGAGACTACAGGAAGCTAGATTTATTAAATTTTCAGTACAATGCACAACTGAAGCATATGATACCTAGTGAGGTCACAGGTTGAGGAAGACAAATGCCATGCTAGTCTACCTGTGAGGTAGTTTGAGCTTGTAGTTTTAGTTTAAGTGGGAGTGGGTGTCCAGAGGCCAGGCAGAAAGCAGGAGCCATGAGAGTGTGGGAGTGGGGCTTGCAGGGAGGGAAGATGAAGCGTGTGCCATAAAGGGAGAGAGGAGAACAGGATAGCTGGTGAGGTTAAATAGAGAATGAGGGTGGGTGCGTGAGGACTGTAGGAAGTGTTAACCAGAACTGAGGATATAGGAAAAAGAGTACAGAAACCTAGTTTATATGGTAACTAAAGTCTGGAATTTATATGCTCTAAGTTTGAACAGAAGGATCATCCATGAATAGACAATGCTGTATTCAGAAGCTGGAGGTTTTTAAACAAAATCTTCACAAGATGTGTTAGCCAAGAAGCACCGAGAGGATCCCAAAACAATAGAGGCTCGCGTCAAAGCTCTTGATTACTCACAAGAGCTAGGAGGAGTGGAGGGAGGAGAAACGTGCTCAGATGTTATGTAGGAGAGAGGAATAAATGAATAAATATTTTAAATGATTTAAAAAGAACTATGTAGTAAGACCCAATTGCTGATGATCACACATTTGGGATGCAAAACACAGAGCAATCATAATGGAGGTAAGGTAGAAGCCTCTCCCACACTGGATAGCAGTAGGAGTGTCCAAAGGTGATATGTAGGCTGTTAGAGGAGAAAAAATATCAGAGGACTTACCCAGCAGTAGATTATGCATACTTAAATATCCATATCATCAGGAAAAATGGTCCTGCAGCTGCTATAGTAGCCAGATTGATATTAACCTCCAATTTTGGTTGAATTTGAGGCCTGATCCACAGATAGAAATATATGTCTGGTACTGAAAACATGAACAAAAAGACATACTGGGATGCCACAGGGTTGGGTAAGAGGAACTTTCTACTGAAATTTATATAAATGGGTATATACCAAAATTATTTCTGAATGTTTATATTTACACCCATATCTTGGTGGAGTGGATATTAGTTAATTCATGACATCTAACTTCTCAAAGTGTTAGGAAAAGTGACTGTTGGGTGTTCAGCTCTAAACACTATATCTATACCTGTCCTTCTAAGGTTCAAGGAAAATCTCAAAATTTTTGCCACATTAACAGATGATGCTGTAAAACAATCCCACACAAGTTCAGAATTATTGATTATAAAAAGGGTTATTTATTTATGGGGAAAAACTTACAGATCATCATCCTAAACAGTAGTTCTCTGAGCACAAGCAGGAAATAGAGTCTAGCAGCTAGAATGGGAGCCAGAGGAAGAAGCTGGGTATATGATTCCCACTGCTCTTTAAACTATAAGAGACCATGCCCAAGTGGGCTACTATTTTAAAGGCTATTGGCTGAAGGAGCAGAATGTGATCCCACAAAACCTCCCCTTTTTGTTTAAATAAGAGAGTTCCGAACCCAAAACAAAACTATATACAGTAGGAATAGATATCAAATATTAGAATTACTACCAAATTGACAATATTAGGCAAGGAACATATGATAAATGTTTTAATAAAGATTCTAGCCTATGGAGTCTAGATCTTGTATAGGAAATGGCTTGGATAGATTATAAGAGTACCATAACTACAACTATCTAATTTTCAACCCCATTGAAGGCCTGAGAAGGGAGATATTACTTGAGCCAGTAGGAAGTACAATGAAGTAGCTTCCAAAGTGAACAATATATGACAGAGACAATTAGCTATGTGAGCAATCACCAAATTCTCATTTTGCAATGTTGAAGCAACAAATTTGGCTAAGGCCTAGTGTAACTGACAGACTATTTTCAGAGGAAGGAAATTTTCCAAAACTATTTTACCCTGTCTTGGCAAGATTTGACAGTCCTGCTTATCCATTTCTGGATACTATGTCACTTTTCAGTGGTTGGGGCATTGTCAGTTCCTTGCCGAAAGGCCAGTTTTACCAATAAGAAAACAAGCTCCAAGTGGAGTGTCTTTGGTGCTCAACATTCTCTCAGGAATAGATTGGTGCTGTCAGAAGCAATCATGTCTCATGTCAACAGAACCTTAAATTATTTAAATGCCATATTCCACAGATCCTTGAAGTGGTTGAAGATTACCTGTCTAGACAGAATACAATCTCTATGTATGTAAAGAACTTAACTGATCTGACTATATGTACAAAAAGCATGAACAACTATTGACCTATAATAATTAATACCTGTATCTTGATCAGAGGCAGGAGCAATATATAATGCAATATGAAAATATACCCTAAAAGTTGTATCAATATACAGAATGTAATTAACTGAGGTAGAAACATGCATATATACAATCTGACAAAATAAATTTGTATATATGTACAAATAGCATAAACAAAAGTAACAAGTATAATTTGAACATGTATCAATATAAAAAACTATGCCAATGTTAATTATCCACAAATAATAGCTCACAAGGATTCACTCTATTACCCACTATTACTATCCCCCTTTTTTGAAAAACCATAGTTTTCTCCCCAAGCCTCTATCTAGTAATAATCAACAACTTTTAAACAGTGTTTTCAACCCTATGGACAAACTTTTTTGGGGATGGGGGCATCATCTTCTAGAATTGCTTCCTGCTGTTACAGGGGTGGTGTCTCTTAATGGGATGCTGCAAAAATTAAGTGGTGGTTAAGTTCCAAAATTACTGTCTAGTATAGTTGCAAACAATTTCCAAACAGTAAATAAATAGCTTTTTTTCCCCCAAAGTTCTCATTTTGGATTTCTGGCCTGAATATAAGCAGCTGGCACCCAAAACGGAGTTATAGTATCACTGTCTACATCATGATTTCATCTCATTTAGGTGGAGTGGTTGCTGTAGGGTCCCATCTTCTTCCTGGAAACTTCAAAGATTACTGCAGGAAAAGGATCTGTAGGAAAATCTATTGTTCATTGTGGAAAACTTAAACATAATTCATATAAACATACATACAATGAAGAATATGATGTACATAAAATAGGCATGGAGAAAGCAAAAACTTTTTTCCTAAAGTCTTCCTTTTGTCCCATACCGGATGATTCCCAATATGAGACAGAAACTCTGAATGTTCCTTTTAACAACACGCTTTGATTTAGAGAAGTACAGAGCCATTGTCCAACTCAAAACCAGCTGAACATATTAATATATGTGGTGTGTGTGTATATATATTATATATATGTAAGTGTAACCAGCCCTTATATATAATTCATATTCCGTTTTCTAGTTTATCCTTAGTGAATAGCTATTTTTTGTTCTGTCAGCATTCAAACATACAGGGACTCTTGAATTTTTGATGATGTGTAATTTTCCTGCAAAGATAAGAGCAGAACCCTGCCCCAACCCTATATGGCTTTCCTTACCACCTGCACAGTTGTCACCATTGTCGATGAGCTGTCATTTCTTTGTTTCAATAGGTTTCTCCTTTTCAAAGTGAATCTTCATCAATTTTGATGGTCTCCATAAATTTTTCTTCTCCTGTGGAAACAAGAGCAGAGCACCTTCTACAACATAATACATCTTCTGGTCTCCATTGTGAAATCAACACATCCTTGAAATATACTAGTTTATTCAATTTAGAAGGTTTTTTTTTCATTATCCAATGCCTTTCTGCTGCTGTTGTTCCTTTCTCGTTAGTGTTAAGAAAATTCAAGGTTAATAAAGCATGTAATCTATTTCTCTACATATTTTCCATCCCTTTCTGTTTGTTCAGCATATCCTTTATAGTACAGTTTGACCTTTCTATAACTTCCTGACCTGTAAGATTATTTGTTATACCTGTAATGTACTTTGTAATATAATAAGCAAAAAAAATTTCATTTTCTTAGATACATATGCTGGACCATTGTCTGTCTTTATCTGTGCAGGAATGCCCATGATGGCCATAACTTATAATAAATATGTTATTTCTAAATCAGCCATTTCTGAGCTCAAGGTAGTTACCTATTGAAAACCAGAATATGTGTCTATAGTGTGATATACATATTTTAATTTACCAAATGCTATAAAGTGGAATATATCCATCTGCCAGATTTCATTTCTTTGAGTACCCTTAGGATTACCCCTGCAGGTAATGGTGTTTGATTATAGAAATAACAAGTAGGACACCTCTTTATAATCTCCTTAGCTTGCTGGCATGTAATAGAAAAGTCTTTCTTTAAACCTTTGCTATTGACATGATGTTTTTTTATGAAATTCAGAGGCCTGCAAAACACTTCCAGTCAATAATTGTTCAATTTTGGCTTTACCTTGTGCTAGAGGACTTGGCAGACCCATATGGGATCAGATGTGTGTTATGTATAAAAGACAAGACCTATCCCTGATTATATCTTGCACCTGGATAAACAATGAAGTTAATTCTGTATCATCTGGTATAAATTAAGCAGTTTCAATATGTAAGACAGCTCTTTATGCATATTGTGAATCAGTAACTACATTGAGAGGTTCTTTGAAATCCCTTTGTACCATAAGAATAGCATATAATTCTGCCTTCTGGACTGAATTATAAGGGCTTTGTTCCACTTTATTTAATCCTTTTGATTTATAACCTGCCTTCCCTGTTTTATTTGCATGTGGATAAAATGTACAGGCTCCAGTTATTGCTGTATCATGTACACTTTGGGGAAGAAACCAAGAAGTAATCTTTATAAGGTTAAGTCAATCACTTTTGGGACAATTGCTATTAATTTTTCCAAAGAAAAAATTAGCACAGGCCTTTTGCCAGGATTTATTGTCTTCCCATTTTTTTATTTTATCAGCAGTAAAAGGCACTATAATCTCTGCTGGTTCTAGACCTGCCAATTGATGAAGTCTCAATTTACGTTTTATAATTAATTCAGAGACTTTTTCCACATAAGTTTTTAATTTTTACTTGGCTTATGTGGTAAAAAGATCCATTCTTAGATAATATCATCCCTCTTCATTAAAATTCATGTAGGAGAAATTCTGGAATACAATATGACTAGAATACAATTAAGATGTGGATGCACCCTATCCACATGTGCCTCATAATTTCTACTCAACAATCATCAATTCCTTTTCTGCTTCAGCTGTTAATTCTCTGGGACTACTCAAGTCTTTGTTACCATCTAAGATTTTGTTTAAACAAATTATTAGATCAGGTGTTATCCCAGCAGCCAGCCGTAGACTGGAAATGTCTCCCAATTATCTTTAGAAGTCATTAAGTGTCTGTAACTCTTCTCTCCTAATTTGTGCCTTTTGTAAGTTCTAATTTTCTGTAAGCCTATTCTGTAACCTATGTAATTAACAGAATCTGCTCTTTGAATCTTTTCAGGGGCAATTTGTAATCACCATCTAGGCAAAACTTTATTTACTTCTTCAAACATCCTTTCTAAAGTATCTGTATTTGAATCAGATACCAAAATGTCATCTATGTAATGGTAGATTATAGACTTAGGAAAATGCTTATGTATTATTTCCAATGACTGACTTACAAAGTATTGGCACAGGGTGGGGCTATTGAGCATTCCCTGTGGGAGGATAGTCCATTGATATCTTCTAGAAGGCTGAGAATTATTATAAGTAGGCACTGTAAAGGCAAACTTTTCTCTATCCTTTTCTTGTAAAGGTATAGTGAAAAAATTTTTTAGATGAATAATTATGAGAGGCCATCCCTTTTGTAACAGAGAAGGCAGGGNATTCTCCATTTTCCAGATTTCTTTTTAACAACAAATACAGGAGAATTCCAAGGGCTAGTAGATTCTTCTATATGTTACACACCTATTTGCTCTTGTACCAGCTGTTCTAAAGCCTGCAACTTTTCCTCAGCTAGAGAGCACTGCTTAAGCCATATTGGTTTCTCAGTTAACCATTTTAAAGGTAGGGCTATTGGTACCTCTGAAGTTTTATCAATTGCTTTGTGTTCTTGTACAGCCCAAATGGCTGGTGTCTGTCATTTGTAATATCTTCTAATATTTTCCTCAGAAACAAAAGTTTGGGGGGCTGTAGGAATGTTAATCTGGGTATTCCATATCTGCAATAGTTCACAACCCCACAAATTCACTGTAATATTGGCTATATATGGCCTTAGTCTTTCTATTTGCCCCACTGGCCCTATGCATTCAGCCTCTCTCATGCTTTGTTTTACACAAGATGGGGTTCCAATTCCCAGAAACTAACATCTACCTCTTGAAGAGGCCAATTCAGATGCCAAGATTCAGGATTAATGATACTTACATCCACACCTGTGTCTAATAAGCCTTCAGTAAAAATGACATTAATAAAAACTCTTAGCTTTGGTCTTTGATCATTTATAGAAGTCTGCCAAAATATACCTTTCCTCTGACCTACTGGAGTTTTTGATTCATCCTCCACATTTAACCCATCATTCAGACCAGTATTGCTTTTTAGAGCAGGCATTGGATTTTTAAATTTACTGGGCAAGACACATTCTCCACAGTAACTGGGAATGACTGGACCACATTTGTCATGGGTTCCTGTGAGAGGCCCCCCATGGCATTTCCCAATGGTATCAGGTTGCCTTGTATATCTGTCGTTGACCTACATTCATTGGTCCAATGTCAACCTTTGCCACACCTCCTACATATACCTGGAGGCTGAATCTTCCTATTTCTGCTATTACCAAAGGAGGCATTATTCCTAGGAGTCTGTTGACTACAATCCCTTTTCAGATGTCCCACTCTACCACAATTAAAACATTTAGTATTCTGATGTCTTCTCTTACCATTGGAAATTGCTTCTCCTACCCATGCTTCAGTACCATATTCAAGTGTCTTGACATTCATTGTATGCAAGACCCACTCTTCTATGGATGCTGATATGATCTTTAAAGGCCCAAGGATCTGTTTGCACTCAATGTTGGCATTCTCATAAGCCAAAGATTAAATTATTATATGTCTAGCCTCTGGGTCAGTTATCCCTATTTATACAGCCCTCGTTAGTATTTGCAAAAAGTCACTAAAAGGTTCTTTCTGATCCTGTTTAGCCCTAAGATATGATTCAACTCTCTTTCTTAGTTCCTTAATCCTGTCCCAAGCCTTTAAAGCTTCTGTGGTACATAGGGACAAGATATGATCATCATAAAGAGCTTGATCCTGAGGATCAGAGTAAAGTCCTTCACCTAGAATTTGATTTGGCGAAATCTCAAGTACTTTTGCTTTGTCTTGTTGCTCTAAAATTCTAACTTACTCTTTTAAAAAGCACCTCCAAATCAACTGAGGTCTACTTTCTAGGACTGTTGAGATTAACTGAACCAAAACTTGAGGCGTGACTTTGCTACTAAAAGCCTAGGTTTTGAACATTTCCCTAACAATGGACGAATGTAGTCTGTAAGCTACAATTGCTTGTTTAATTTCTTTTAGAACAGGCATATCTATGGGCTCCCATGTATATTTCTTGACAACCTTAGAGTATATTAGTGGAAAAGCAGGCAGAACTCTGGGGAAGCTATTCCAGAGATTTTTACATACCAACAAAGTTACATTTTGCCTTTTTACCTTTTGTTCCTGGTCATCAAATTCGATAATTTCCTTAATCATTTCAAATTTGTATACCACTGCCTTTTATAACATCTGGATCTCCTGTCCAGTGTTCTGCTCTAATGCCTTCATTGAGGATTCCAAGGTATGAAGTCTGTCCAGTAGAGATAATGTCTCATCCTTGGACATAATCTTTATAGCATACATATTAACTTCTTGGAGAGACATTCTATCAATGAATTTGTTATACCCCTTTAACAGAGTCCAATTAAGATATTCAACAGTGTGAATTCTCTCAAATAACGTTTCAGCACCCACTGTCATTGATTTGGTTTTATGTGCCAAATCAGCTGTTTCTTCTCTATAGTGCTGAATCTTCCTTTAAATAAATTACTATCATTCTGTAACATTTCCAAAAGTATTTTAGTTGACTGAGTTTTGTTAGTTAAATTGGTCATATCCTTCTTCAGATTTCCAACCTCTTTCTGAGAAATGTGGTTTCTGTCTGAAAAGACTGTATTATTTATAAAAATGCCTCATTCCTAGCCTTATTGTCAAACCATATTTCTATAAAAAATATTGAGTACAAGACTAATTTCCAGAAAAAAAATAGTGATGTAGAAGAGACATCATATAACTCTTGTAAAAACTCACACATGATGTAAGTAAAGAGGCTATTGAAACCTTGGATGGTTAAATTGTCTGACATAATTTCCCTTTAAATTAGCAACTTATGCTCTATATTTAGGATATTAAATCGTACCTGTGGTTCAATTAGCTGGATTAGGTGCAATAACCACAACCTGCCAATATCTGTTGTGGGCCACCTACAAAACATAACCCAGTGGGGCATAGTGGTGCACATGAATTCACCTGTGGCCGGTCTGAAATCTGATTTTAGAGCAGAATGCTAAAAGATAAAACACATACTGTATGCTCAGCGGATGTCTAGAGCAATGGAATAGGCAAATACAAACAAATTGTTAGAATGCTGCAGAACAGCTGGCTCAGATGGGGATTGCTCACTTCTCAGCAAAATGCAGTGTAACCTGGAGGGAGGCAAAAGGTAGGATGCATGGGTACTTGAAGCCAGTTTGCAGTGTGTAAAGAAAAGAACTATGGCTGATCCATAGAAAAGCTGCTGCGTGAGATTGTATATGAACTGCTGGCTACACACACAGGTCAATGGCCAGCTTAGGGAGGACTGGCGCCAAGCTGGTCTCACTACAAGCTGGCAATAGGCAATAGAGCCAAGCATCCTAAAACCAAACTTTGGGCACCATAGTATGCTGTAAAACAATCCCACACTAGTTCAGAATTATTGATTATAAAAAGGGTTATTTATTTAAGCAAAAAAAGTACAGATTACCATCCTAAATAATTCTCTGAGCACAAACAGGAAACAGAGTCTAGCAGCCAGAATGGGAGCTGAAAGCAAAAGAGTGGGCCCATGGTTCCAGCTGCTTTTTAAACTATGAGACCATGCCCAAGTGGGCTGGTATCTTAAAGGCTATTGGCTGAAGAAGCAGAATGTGCTCCCACAGAAAACAGATGATGGGGAAAGAAAGATTCAAAGACCTGGAAGATGGCGAGTAGTACCATGAAATGCTATCTTCTGGTATGATGTGACTGGTTAATCATGAATAGATAGCAGCTATACCCACCTACATAAATCCTGAACAAATACAGCATGACAGTATGAGGCTGACATTGGGAAGAACGGAATCAACAGGCATGTGAAGGCAACAACATGTGGTAGCATGGAAGAGGGATATATTCATATTGCATTATATATGTATTAAATTATCAACATTTAAAACACACATATGTATGTATGTATATATATGGACTATGAGTTAAAAATTGTATGAGGTAGGGAGACAGACCCAGAGTCTTACAGCTCTTCCTACCACATTATAGTCTGAATGGTTTACTATTTAGGTATATTTTTATATCCACTGAACATAGTAACTGTGGGTAGTGCATTGAACATGTTATTTAGACAACATTTGTAATGTAATTCTGGTTCCAACATTACCTACACAGCTTGCCTTTTGTATCCAGTTTGCCTGAGCTTACATTTTTTTTAAAAGGAAGAGTTGTTTGCAGATAATTGTTTCTCTTTTCATTCCCTTATGAAAGAAGAGGAAATGAAAGATGTCCAGGATGCTCAGACAGAGGCAATCTGAATGGAGAGCAAAGAAAAGCCCATCTCTTCACGGGGAGTCATATCCAGAGGCACAGCAGCTTGGCTCTAGCCACAAGCCATGTTAGAGTGATTATTCAGTCCTAGTCACCAGCACAAACTAGAGGGACCATTTTGGATGGATTCTGCATTGTAAAACCATAGTTCCTTTATGACTGAGAACAGTAATATGTTGAGAGAATCCACTTTTTCCTCAACAGCAAATGCCATTTAGTTTTCCAGTGTATAACACTTTCTGGAAGTCTAGGAGTTTTTATTCCTCAAGATGAATTCATTGATATACATTAAGTGTGTGTTTAAGATAAAAGAAGAAAGGAAATCAAAATGGTTTTCTTATCTCCCTGTGAAAAAGACTTTGTAATCAGCCCCAGTCTTTCAATGGTGGTCCTTTCAATCATTTGGTTGGTAGCAAACCAAAAGTGGCATTCCTCTGAAAACATGAAGGGAAGCCAGGAAGTCAATATTAAGTTCACAGAAAGAATATGATGAATTTGCACTATTGTCTGGTCTCATTATATTCTTTGTCACAAAAGTGAGTTATCACAGGATTATAATGTCTAGTGTGTTCTTCTTTATAATACATTCTTATTCACATGACAAGAATTATGACAAGAGGAGAAAATGGACAAAATTAATCCAGTCTCATGACAGAAAATACTACATCAAATTAGCTTGTGACAGGCAAGTATTTTTGTGATGGCATTTATTGATGGCATCTGTCTGATTAGTCTACCTACATCAGTTCTTTATGTGCCTCATCAAGGATCCATCATGAGCAGAGCACTGAAAGAAACACCCTCTGAAGATAGTTCAGACTAAGAGTAGAGAAACAGGGTCATTTTGTATGAGGTCTCCAGAGAAACTCCCTAACTAAAAGCACTCCTTCAGAATACATTTCAGCTTGCTTTTAATGAAAATTCCTGCCCCTGGATCTGGTAAAAACTTATTTGTAGATTTAATTTTCCATTTTAAAATAGTAAAGAGAAATATTTCTGACACAATTAAATTTATGCCCTATGTAGCTTTGGCATTCACCTTTGAATTTAAGATAAGGTAATGTGGAACATCCTTACAATCATAGAGGCATGCCTACTAGTCTGTCAGGTTAACTTAGCTGACTGTAGGAAAACAAAACCCTCACTTCATGCAGGAAGGCAGGACTGCTGTGGTCCCTGACGAATGAAAAATGTCATTTACATCTATTTACTCCTATATCATCCAGAGATGTGTCAGGTAGACCAAAGGATATTGAGGTTTCAAGGGGAAATATGCATAGATATGTGATACAGCAAAGTCCAAATTTTTATTTTCAAACATTTTTTACCTAAGAAAGGCTTACTCTGGAAACTGACCAATGCCTAGTGTTGAGATGGCAAGTTTGGAAAATCAGATGCTTATTATATAAGGAATACTATCTGAGGTGTGTGTGTCTTTATTAAAAATCACCATTATTTTCAATAACTGTCAAAAAAGATAACATATAAATTATTTTAATAAATCCAGAAAACTAAATGGAGAATACATTCTTCTTGTCAAAAGAAAAATAGTTTATGAGCTTGTTTCTGTGGGGTGAGGTAGCTTCTCTAAGGAAACTCGACAGCTTCCAACAAGTCCCATTAATTTCATTTGCATATGGATCTCTAAATTGGATGATAAATGAAGAGAGACATTCACAGAGCTGATCAGACCCACAGTGATTTGGCTCACTGCATGCTCAGCAGAACACAAGCTCATGGAGAAGTTTCTTATTGACTCGGGCTGAGACTATCCTCCCAGTTTTCCTAAGGGAATAAAATTTAGTAGTGTATTATAGTTTCATGCCAGATTCTACACTCACCTGATTTTTACCTAAGAGGAACACAAGCTGAATTTAGGTCCAGGGCCACTTCTGCAGGAATGTATGAAACAGGCATGACACATTAATATAAGAAGAAAATGTCAGATTTTGAAAATACATGAAGTTAAAATCCTGTTTTCAACAGTTATTCTAGTGCCGGCAAGCATACCATAAGTTGTCCTTTCTTCCAGGAAGATTCAAGCCAGTGGACACTGACCACTGCAATTACCAGTTTCTCCTGTATTACCACACTAATTATCTGACCTAAATTTAGAAAGAAGCTTGAGGGCTGGAATCATTATTCTGAATAGTCTTGTCTGTGCTTAAATGAAAAACTATAATGAACTAGTCAAACCAAATTAAATTTAAGTGCTTTAGGAATGGCTTAATATTTTTAACCAGTAAGACAGTACATCTTCTAAAGCACCTGGCATCTTCATTGTAAACAATTTAACTTTGGAGACTGAGTTATTATAGAGGCCTATGCGCTGTTAAAATAATTTAAGGCTAGTGTTCAAAGGAAAAAAAAAACACAGTAACTTGTAAATAAATGGTTCATTTGTCCAAATGACTGTCTTAGAGTGTTATGAAAAATTTAGTAATATTTTTCATCATCAAAAATAATAAAAGTACCATAGTACTTATTCCAAATACCACAAGTGCAACAGAACCAAGTTAAACAATTCTACTCTGAGGAAAATTAATTCTAAGTCAAAGAATTAGATGAGTTTAATTTTTTTAGGAATTCCACAATCTCATAAGCCTGCTATAATGAAACACTGTGTGTCTAAGGGGAAGAAAAAGAAATGCCTTAATTAAATCTTTGAATATCAAATCTTTTGCAAATGCACAAATGTTGACCTTCTCCAGCAAGCCTTTGCCTCTGTAAGACTGTGTTGCTTAGCTGAAAAAATAATGTAGGTTACCTTGATTAATCAATGTACCACTATAATTTCTCTTTGAATAATCCTTTCAGTATCTGCAAGCAGTCTGACTATGATATCAATGGTAGTGACTTTTTGACAGTGAAAGAAAATCATTTTCATGTTGCCATTGTCTAAACTTACTTTCAGTCCTTAGTTTGGGCTTAGGAGAGGAGTTCATATTTTCATCTTTTGCATAACACACAGCTTAAGCTCTTTCTCTCATTCCCTCATACCCATACATTGGTGGTGCCCTTTTAAAGGAGTCTGACTCTAGTTTGAGAGTGGAATAACCTGCGCTTTGCTACTTTCTGTGCTTTTCACATCTTCACCTCAACACCCATTTTATTACCTCTGGGAGGCTCCGAAGTAGGAAACGAGATCCTTTACAACTCCTAGGCATGCACTTCTGGTAAATACTGAGGATGTGCTAGGTTTCACAAGGATTTGATAGCTTGTTGTTTCTTTATTCTACTCAGTCTTTCCTGTGAACAACATGGAAAATTTTTCTTTTTCCCAATGTAACAACCTAAACCTGGGACAAATACACTCCAGAGGTCTTGGTCTATAACAAAGCTCTTATGTTCTTCTAAGTTTCTTAAGAGGAATCCTATTGAGTGCACGCCTTGTAATCCATCAGTCGTGGCTTCATGCATAACTTTATTAGGTTCAATGAACACTTGGAAGCTGCCACAAGCTAGAGGATTTAGACCAAAGTGGTTCTGACATTAATTTACACATTTATTTACCATTCAATTTAGACCAGTCATTCTCAACCTTTTTAATATTGTGACCCTTTAATACAGTTCCTCATGCTGTAGTGACCCCCAATCATAAAGTTATTTTTGTTGCTACTTCATAAGTGTAATTTTGCTCCTTTATGAATCATAATCTAAATACCTAAGTTTTCTGATGGTTTTAAGTAACCCTTGTTGTGGAGAGCTGCATAGTGCCGTGCCTTAAAGATGGCACCAGTTTCTGCCTTCTGCTAGCCCGACAGCGAGTGCTCTCTGTGATAAACAAGTCCTTATTTGGCTAAGGCTGATCAGCAGGTTTGCTTTCATGTATGTGGGTCTATTAGAGATCGCCACGTGGCTTATTGGGATTGGTAGCCCACAGAGTATATAGCCTGCAAGCACCCTTCCCAGAGAGAAGAAGATTGTTCAAGGTTCCTGAATAAACTGCATATAGAAGAGCNATCGCCACGTGGCTTATTGGGATTGGTAGCCCACAGAGTATATAGCCTGCAAGCACCCTTCCCAGAGAGAAGAAGATTGTTCAAGGTTCCTGAATAAACTGCATATAGAAGAGCCCGAGTGTTGCATCTTTCTTGTTGGTCGAGGTGGACGTGACAAGTGGTGACCCGTACGGGGAACTACAAAGGCTCAGAACTTTTGCAGTCAGGCTGGTGCACCAGTAAGTTTTCAAGGTAAGGTGGGACAATAAGGTCCGCGGAAAAGCTGCTAGCTTGCTCTCAAAAGAGAGAACGGAAAGAGTTCGGGGAGTGGCAAACCAAGAAGGAAGGGTTTGCAGTAGGTGAACCAAAAGTACACTTTTGGGTGGGGTTTAATTATGGGTGCTTCTCAATCACACCCAATTTTTCTGGCTCTTCAAGAGCTGCTGTTGTTAAAGAAATTAAAAATTGAAAAATCAACTTTGAAGAGGTTTCTAGATGAGTGTGATACCATGGCTCCGTGGTTTGCAGTGTCTGGAAACCTTACATTCTCCTGCTGGGATAAGCTCAGCAGGGACCTGGATTTTGCCTGGGAGCAGGGCACACTAAAAGGGGGAATGAGACCAGTATGCAAGCTTGTTAGGAGCTGTTTAGAAGATCAGGAAGGACATTCAGGAGTTATACAGCCCTATGTGTTGGAACTTCCT